>CALYDF020002803.1:0-30301 GCA_944474145.2 Dicrocoelium dendriticum | reverse complement strand
TCTTTCAACTCTGCTAGAAATGCTTTTCTGAACTATTCGGAAACCGCTGCAAATTATAAATATATATTTGCTTATCTCTTATATTCTTATATAACTTTTACGCGTACCTCTGGTGTGCCATAGTTCAAACAATGATCCGGATATTACGGTATTCCAGTGGATCAATAAGATTTTTGTTTGCAATTATATCTTTTACGTTCTGCTTCCCTTTACAGCAGTAATTAAGCCCACATGAAAAGAAAAGCGGACAAATATTACCTTCATTTAGTCTTCTTTCTTAGTTTTTGTAATGCTTGGTAAGTATTAGGCACAAATTTTAGTAGGACCAATATAATCATCTTTTTACCCATCAGGCTGGCGCACGTCATTCTTTTGAGGTCGGCAGTAGACCATTATTCTTGTTGTTGGGCCTTTTGTCAAAAATGTTTGGAGACCCCTGGCCTAGACGAAACACGGTCTGTTACATTACACCATTTGTCCTTTTTCTTTAGGCTCTACTTGGCTTTACCGAAACAGTGTAGAGAACATAACTGCGCCAATCTCGAGCATACAGAAGCCTTGTTTGGTCAAAAAAGGTAAGCCTGACGCTGTGGAAATTTCACAGCAGCAAGATCCAGTTTCAGCGTGAAACCGTAAGACAGTATCTGAGTAGGGACTCCTACAAGCAATTTGGCAGTCATCATTAGTTAAAATATCTCCAGCTTGAGCGGCCTAATTAAGCAGCTTTACCGTGCTGTCTTGCGAGAGGGACTGGCAAATGCAATACATGGCTAATACAACCACTTTCTCGGAATGAACCGAAGACCTCGTTCGTTGTTTTGTCATCCTAGCGGCTAAAAACCGTTCGCATCTGTCATTGCCTTCGACTTCTTAGAGCGGCTGTGTAGGGCGTTGCAAAATGTAGGTCAGCTACGCAATCACTGTCTGACAAGATAATGAGTAGGTGCCGCAAAGATTATGTGTGAACTCTTTGTGTTGCGATCACCGTAGTTGACAATTAAATATGTACGCATTTTATCCGCCTGTTTTTCTATTGTTTGTTTGCAAATTGAATGGGTAAAGCACTCATACAAACAAAGAGTTTTCCGGTCAGTTGCTTAACATAAACATCTTAACTGATAGCCTTAACCTGAGGAGAGTTGGCAGTTCGCTGGAAGTGGACCTCAGCTGTTCCATTTTCAAGCTTTTGTGCAAAAATAATCGTTAACCAACATTAGGTTGACGATAAGAGGAGATTTGCTCGTTAAACTTAGCGCAGCATACTTGTCGTAGGGAACTCAGTAGGAGAACCAACCTATATCCATACCAGACCATATTGCTTGAGGCAAAAATAAAGTACCAAAGATGACATCAGTTTTCGCTTCGCTTATGTCAGTCTAGGTCACAATCCGACGAGACCTGCAGATATAACAGTGAACTCCAAATCAAGGGAAACTGTTATTTCTGATGTTCAACTGCTTGATGAATGATACATGCGGCATCAGGGTAAAAAGAGGACATTGGGAAAAGCCAAATCTTTAGAGTACGAGTGCATGGCTGCGGAGTAATAGCCGTAGGAAGTGCTTAAGTGACGGAAAGTGGATGAGGGATAAATTTCGCAAAAATTCTTGTTAACGTTTACTAAGACGATGAGTTCGTTTGTTGAGCGCGAGCCATAGATGGCCCTAATCTATGCGAAAATTATCGCTGTGAAGGCTGTACCTAAGACTCTATTGAACATTTTCTGCCATAAGTATGATCATTTGGTTAATTTTTCTATTAGATAGGCGTAACCACACAAAAATTGAAAAATTCATTCAAGCATCTCAAAACCACTTTATCTAACTGTGCTAGTAATTTACAATTGGTTTTAAAACTTTCATTATATCTGACAGCATAAAACACGTGATATATCAAACAGGTTAGCAAGATTCTGTTGCGATTTGAGCAGTTGTTCGGAGCATTGGCACTTTACAACGTATGCTGTGTCGCGTAAGCAATTAAAATGTTTGTCTGATCTCTCTTATTATTGACAATAAACTTTACAGGGAATGTGATCAATCGATTATACATCACCTAAGGGTTTAGTTGCTTATTTTATTTACCCTACCACGTCTATGATTCTAAACTGCCGCCAGCAGCGAGAATATATGTTGTATTACGCAACAGATATTTTGCATTTGAGCTATCTGTTAATTTCCAAAACTTCGGTAGGCTCCTCAATCATAGATATGTAACCTCGAATTCATGATGGAGAACGACTGAATAATACATTCTAGACAAGCCTCTTTTCCATCTATATTGCCCTGTACTTGGTTAAGTTGCCAAATGTCAGATATCTGTTCGGAATTAATCAGTGTGTTGTTTTACTTACTGTCACCTTGAACAAAAGGATTGTATGGTTTAGCGGAGAAAATTGGAACAAAGTTCAGTAAAGCCATAATTTCTAGGCTTCATGTCAATTTCGTTATATCTCCCAGGACTAGTCGTAATATTTAGCGCTCGATATAAATTGTTCCTTAGCGATCTAACAATGTGTATCATGCAAAGAAAGTAGCCACAAGTTGTGGTGTTTTAATTATTTCTCCAGACAACGTTATCCAACTTTTAATTTGACAATTTTCTTAATCCCACGCCTACATTCACTGTGTTTAAAACCGTAAATTATCAAATCAAAATTTGGAGTATTTAATAACCAGAATAGCTTCGGGTTGCAAGCAGCATGCAACAGCTAGCTTTTATTATCGACTTGGTTAAAATGTCGTTATTAATTTTAGTCGTAACAGCTTATTACATTTTAAGTTTAGTTGAATAGCAACACATATATAAAGATCATTTCGTTTCAGCAATTTTAATTCCATTATTGGGAAAATACATCACAGGCGCAATAGTAAGCATTTCGGTTAATTACGGTACACAACCTTGTGCATATATGTATCGGGTATTTCTAACAAGTAGGTAAACAAAATCACATTGCACAGTCACTTAAATTGAAGGAATCTCATATACACGACAGTCATCAGGACAAAACGCTCTGCAATATTTTATGTAGTCTGGATGTTTATGTTGTTTAAATTACTCGTAAGGATTACAGCTCTAAAAATACGCTGTACTCTCGTTGCACTGCACTGAAGGGAAACATTCACTCCTGGGTTTATCGCATAAATATGCAACGCTTTGTGGTAGACCGTGAATACTTTCTAGCGTTCGTCTGAAATGTAGACAATGAACAAGGATTAATGACGTACGGACAATAAAAGCCATGGTTTTACAAGTCCCTAACTGGGTAGTAAAAAACCAAATATACAAGTGCCAAGATGAAAGGTGTATCCATTTGGATTATGAATGACTCACCAAATAGTACACGTGACTTTAGGTGCAAGTTTGCTTGCTGCTACAGCACGTATAGAGCTAGCAAATACGACTTTGCTTTTGCGCTATTTCATAGTTAAGCAAACTATGTAGGGTATGGTAGGGAATATAAATGTCAAGAATATATTCTATTCCGACCAAAGGCGAACAGTAATTAGTACGCTTAAAAACACCACTTATTTCTGAGGTATTTATCCTCCGGCTAGCTGTATAAAGGTGCATTAATACAAGTAATGTACATGAGTATATAGACATACTGGCTTCCGGATTACATAATGAAACTGTGACCATAACACGCCTTTGGTGGTTAAGTGACTGAACGTAACTGGCGCAGTCGAAGGTGTTTCGATTCATCTAAGCTATCTGCCAGTCAAATTGGTTGCAATGCGTAGGCCGGTTTATTCTGTATACTCATTTGTATTTGGGTCAAATTGATGCATACCGCTTCAGCTGTAGAAACCATAGATTCTCTTGACCAATGGTTCTAATGAGACGGTACCCTATACGAGATTTCGAAAGCATTACAATTAGCATTTAGATCTCTAATGTAAGTCGGATGACTAGTTAATTCAGGCAGATTAGATAGGTTTGACTAGTCGCTTGACGAATTCGGTATGCTCTATGATTAGCGTCTTAAGTATCTGGCCCCGCGTCTAATGAGAAATTGAGTGGCATCTGACCATTGGTTGTATTTAACCCGATCCTTTATCCTTGAATCTAGGAAAAATTAACGATTTGCTTGAGAAGGCGAACTAAGCTAAGCTGCATTAATGCTGGTGCTATAGATCTGTATCAATCGTTATGTGCACATCTGAGCCACAATGTCATACGTAATGAGCAGCCTAAGAAACAGCTGTTTCTTCTTAACCGTTTAATTTTGCTAGTGACTGATGTCTATATGACTAAAGAAAATATAAAAGTCTCCGGTACACTAGGGAGGATATTCTGGGTTCTATGGCAACACGGAACTACACAAGAACCGTTTGAAACATGAATGTCCCCTTACCAGCAGTGAAAATAGCGTGAGATGGGATAACAGGCGTGACTACGTGAGCCGCGGGATCGCACATCAAAAGAAATATTCCGGTTTGGAACGTGAAACATCTGTGAATATGCATTGAAGTTTATCCTGCTGTTGTGTAACGTTTATTAATTAGATTAAATATTAATAGGCACAGGAACGTCAATATGTTTCTGCGTTCACCACATGCGCTGTCAACAAGTTCCAGTGTGAACAGATACCAAGAGACTAAGAAATTTCCTACAATTCAATCAGGAATTTTGAGTTACAAGTCTCAGTTTATGAGCTCCGCATCCGTTGTTGGGATCTAGGCTCATCAGTGCCTCATATAAAGGTTTTATGTTAGTATCCAGTATTTAAGAATGAGATCTCCTCTAGATCCTTGATATTCTTAGGAGAAAATACTAAGTAAACGAAGGTATATTTCCTAATTAAAACCGGTTAGGGAACATCTTACCTTAGTGACTGTTCTTTGAGCTTGCTCCTGGAGACGAATATATTTTAACCGTGAACGTAGGGCTTGAATCGCATCCTCAACGTGCGGTCAAATACACGAATTAATTAGCACGGATACTAGCCATCGATGGAAGGAAAAAAGTGCTCCAACAAGGTGTTAAGTTTAATTTCACCACATTTGCTGCTCTCGAATATGGGAACAAATTGCACAGACTTTCTTGTAAGATGATTCCTATGTCTCCTTTACTAGTCATGTGCTGTAGGACCTGCTGCCGTGGTTAATGTGTGCCATTGATGCTGTCAATCAACCTCAGTAGATAACAGTTTGCAAGTTAAAGGGGAGATGCTTCATTTCTACCCATTCATGAATATTTCCAAAACATTTCGGAGATGAACGCGGCTGCGTGTTAGGCGAATAACTCTTCCTATATTGTCATCATCTGCCAACATTTGCATCAATGATTTAACATTTGTGGGAAGCTCATTGATAAAGGCAAACATTGGTAGTGGACTAGGAACGGGACCTTGCGATACACTAATGGGGGCACACAGGATTACAGAGTAGAAGTCGGCTATTCTTAGTTGGACTGTTTCCTGGTGTATGTAACCTACCGATGGGTTGAGCAGAGAACCGTTGCTACCGTAGGCATAAAGCATTCGGAAGAGAACTAAGTGACCTTTTGCTGGTGAATGCTTTCGAATAGTTATAATAAACCACATCTAAGGGGCCTAATTCATTAGCCCATCTAACCAATGAGTCCCAAGTGAAAAGCATATTGGTAGACACATTGTCTGTGTCTGAAACTATCTTGATGGTTATAACTAACTTTAGACCTGTAAAATGTCCCATCAGTTCACATACGATTACCGATTCCATCAGTTTTATCAAGTGTGTAGGGGTAATTTTACGCTAGTTAACATAATCCAATCGCTTACCTGCTTTGCATATCAAAATGAGGATTTCCATTTTTCTCTTACACTCTGAAAAATAACTACAATATATAATGGTATACTAAGAGTTTTAATAAGTTTGAACATGTTATCGATTCCCTGGGCACTGATTTATCGGATAGACTGTACTTTTCATACAATGGCTGCTGGAATACTGGTGACTTTGGGTAAATCGAAGATATTTGTCTATTGGTGATAAGTCAAAATTCCCATAGTGGGTGTAGTCACTGATACAAATTGCAAAATTAGCGCCTCAGCGATATCCACAGCAGTCGTCTTAAAGCTACTGGCGGTCTTGTATGGTGGTATTGCAGTCTTTACTATTTGTCATGCTCGTTGATGTAACGCGGTTTAGTATTTCTCGTAATCTTGAGTTCCATGGTCTTCTGTCATTTGCACTTGTAGGCTCTAATGAGTGGCGTGCAATATTGCTTCTAATTCGGAACTTTTTTCCATCTGTTAGCACATGAGCCTAGTATATGTTGTCTTCAAATCGTGTCTCTTACGTTGACGCATTTACGCTTTGTGCTTCGGATCCGGGTGTTAGTCAGGTGCAACACACCTACTAATTAAAGGTATTTAAGCCTGCTTGTATGACCCCGTATTACAAGCAGCCTCAAAATATTCTAAGACAACTAGCAGCTATGATCGACGGTAATAACAAATTGCCCGTCGATGATCAATCATATAGACTTACTTGCAAGATTAACCTTAACCATAGTAGGTTAGACGTGTTGAAATTATTCGAAAGTTTTCATTATGCGTAATCCAAGTACAACATATCAGCGGCAGACAGAACGTCGTTGACTTTGTTTTCGCCGTGTTCATATTTTTAAAACACAGCACTAAACAGCAGTTGATGAAGTAAGCACTTATGCTTGCGGTTGATTTGAATTTTAGAACACATCCATGGAAGATGCATGCGTTTTAGTATATAATTTGTTTACATAAGTAGTTACTGCCCCATTCCTTTACAGTGACGCTTTCCAGACGGGGTGGTTTTCTCTGCATTCCTGATAATCGGGTTAAATAAAAGCGTCATGTCATACAGCATGGAAATTCTTTGTCCCTCCAACACTCACTGTAACATGAAATAGGAATCTTCAGTAGTGCGCATTGCATCGGACCCTGGTAGGGCTCGAATCCATAACTCGACTGCTGTCAGTCCGTGGTTGAGAGCACTGAGCTCCGGAAGACGGCAAGGACCATCGTAAATAACTTACTAGACATGATGTAGCGCCGCTCACTATCCACTGAGTTAAAGGTTACTCTCGTGCAGGAGACAGGTAGGCCCCCTCACCAAGCGACGAGCTTACCAAATTTAAGCCGCCAATTAACTTATGGCATTATAAGCAGTTTGGTCTGCGTACTGATTACAGCAGAGTAGCAGCGGGAGTTGGTTGTCATGGGTAGGAATTCGTCACACCTAGACTCACTTACTGCACGGCAGTGGATATTGAACAGCACTATATCACATCTAGTTACTTATGGTCGTTACCGTCCCCGTAGCTCAGTGGTCTCAACCACGGACTGGCAACGGTCGAGTTGCGAGTTCGAGCCCTACCAGGGTCAGATGGAATGCGCACTGCTGACGATTCCCGAAAGGATGAAACGCGCGTACAGTACTTTTCCGGGTGTGTAGCGGCTGTCTGAGTGAGTCTAAATGTGACGAATTTCTACCTATACCATTCAACTCCCCCTACTACGTCTGTGTAAATAGGAATTTCATTGAAATATGTATGTGCGTATAATTATTGTTGTCCGATTTTTAAGCTCCATAGGTTGAATTATATTTCAAGACAACAAAGCTTTTAAGGAATAACAAAGGTATAACGTTTGTAAAACGCTCATTTATTCGGTAATCATTTGTGAAGAAATCAATCGTGTGTATAAGTTACGACTATACAGCTTACTAATACTGGCTGCCTAATCGGTAAAGCTATGTTTATAGACGAGTAAGGGTGAGGATTCGCAACATATGCATTGCTCTCAATTACCAGTTTCAAGGACCACGTTTATTGAGGCTTTGTTATATGCATCGCAACAGTTCACCATGAGAACGGAATACATTTATTGGGTCATTGTGATGCGTTTGGATTACTGTGCGCAAGGTGACACGTATATGAAATTATTCGATTCAATGTAACCTGTAAGCAGGAGATTAGTAATAACGATGCACGAACAATCATTGTGATAGGAGGCAATGCTCCTCGGTAAGTTACTACACAAAGCAGGGTAAAAAGGTTACCCATTGTTTATGCACACCAAGCGGTTACGACTGCGGCCAATACGTAGCTTTTACCACCGCCTGTAGTAATGCGAACAAGCGTTCGATTCCGCTGTTAGTTGCCGCTGAAAAGCCATAAATGTTAGACGCGAAGAGACAAAAATATCTTAAGTAATTGATTAGAAAATCGAATTCGTTGCAACTACTATCGAATGCCCGCGGTGCCGTTTTGCTTTACGTCAGGTCCTTTATTAGTGGGATAGCTGTGAGTGCCAACCAAGGTGACGATGTGAGCAGCTGTGAGGTTCCATATAACATAGGCAGACAGCTGCACTTGGTTGCAATTTACCGTAGTCACTTAGCCGTTATTAAATTAGGTTACCGTATCCTTAATATTATTTTAGTAGTCCTCATTTTACACACGGATGATTTTCGTCGTCGAATTCCTACTCAAACCCAGACATTGTGGGTTCAAAATAAAGTCCGTAGATTTGGCAATTAAAACTCCGCAGCTAAACGCATGTTGCGGTCGACGTGGAATGCGTCGAGCTTGCCTCCGTCATGCATACATTTGATGTAATAAACGTGTGAACAACCGATGGAGAATCGCCCCGACGGTATTCATTACTTGTGTGAAACGGCGATAATTGCCAGCAGGTGGCTTGTCAATTCTATAGGGCTTGGATGCAATGTCGTCGACCCATACAAATTAGCCTGCTTCCACGCTTGCGGCGCGCTTCGCTTCATGTGTGCTGACAGAAGTCGATAATGTAGACTATGGTTTATTTGTAATCACTAGGGGAGTTATTGGGAATTTGTGAAGATTTATCGTAGTTAGACCCAGGCTGACAGCTCCACAGATCCAGGAAAGCGCTAGACGTCCGTTTCCTCCTATCGGGACACGTCAGTAGCGCGCACTCTCTGCATCCCGCAGGATGCGTATTGAGAACCAGCCAGCGACTTTTGCAATTAAGCTATGGGCGACGTCAGCCTACCACCACGACTGATTACTAACTGCAATATGGCGCGACTCATCCTCCTCTATTATGCAAGTCATGAACGTGCAGAAAACAGAGCTGGCCCCCAGACATGGCGGTCCGCTGCCGTCGCCCATGACTCTGTAGTATAAGTCGCTGGTCCGCAAGTGAATGCTCGTGCTTTTGAATCCGGCATGAATCGGCGGGTGCGCGCTACTGAGGAATCCCAATGGGACAAAAATACCATCTAGCATTTTCCTGGATGTTTGTTTGTTGTCTGTCTGAGTTTGGCTGCGATGAGTCTTCATAAAAATTAGACTATTGTGCTTAAGGGGCAGGTCAACTATCTGACATCATTAGTGCTTGCTGGACACGAAGCCTTGTCTGCTTCAATCATGACTGAATGTAGTTCCTTATGTGCTCGCATTTTTGAGAATATGCTTTCACTGCTGGCTAGGCTAATAGTTCGGGTAAGCAACATGCACAGCTGATTCCCCAAGTGATATTTCAGTATGAGGCCTAAAAGTTCAGAAAGTCCATAATATTATCTCTTCATAATGCTTTAACAGAATACCACATCTTCTTTCGGCATGGTGTTCGTTTTTCTATATCTCCGGCGCCTTCACTAAGCGGACAACCCTACGTACTATTAAGCAAATTTAACGGTATAAGAAAAGCATATTTGTCCGCAAGATCAAGAGTTTTGAAAGCTATGGCGTTTCATTAGTCAAAATGTCTATGAGAGACAACTTCCCCGTTTCAACTCAGCATCAAAACTTATCGATATGTCAAACAACTCTTCACCGTCCATTCGTTTCTTTTGGCTAATTCGACGCTTCATGCTGTAAGCTTGACAAGACTTCGCTGCAGATCCAGCCATTTATTTAGACATATCTGTGCATCCTTGAAATCTATGAGAGCAGATCCCATAATGCTCAGATGGCGAATAGTCGGAAACGACTGTACCGAGATGGATGTAAAGATGCAGCTAATCTTTTGGTTGTATTTTCCCATTATTATGTGAGATGTTTCAGAGAAGTGACGAGTTCTGAGTATTTCTTCACCACAATATTTACAACACCTGCTCGACTACACCAACTATATTTTAAATTCATCTGATACTTATACCGGTGACTTGAACCAAGGCATTAAAGCAACATTTAGATGAAAAAAGAATTGTAATAGCTGGTCCATCCTACCAATAAGTAACAGAATGAACCGTCGCAAAAGCTGCATGTACGCAATGGTTTGTGCATGACACAAATGTAAACTTTGAGCTGATTTCATAGATAGGTATCTGAACACCCATTCGTTAGCGCGACATAACAACACCATTATCAAATGCTTGGCAACGACAGTCGTCAATCTTAAATCCATCGCTCTCCGATCCTCGCAAATCCAGTCCAGAAATTACCTACCCTTTTGCTGTTTGTCTAAACGAAGCTGAGAAACGACTCCTCTACTGGCACTTTCTTTCCATTTATCCGATTTTTGTAAGCTACATCGGGAATGTTATCGAAAATTTAGCAAACATACTTGCTTTCATTGACCTGATCTACGAATTTCTTTCTCACCTGATTTATCAAAATGCTCACTAATTCATTTTGAACGTGGGACGACAAAGAAAACTTGCTGATTTTCCTTTCCAACAGAACTGTCAAGAAGAATGGGCTAATACTTTGCCGACAATTGTACAAGTGCTGAGAAATTCCCTCTTTGTTGGCCTCCATTGTCATCTTGGATATCCACTCGGTGACCACATAGTGTTATGCTTTGCTTAGGGCGAAATATGACGCTACCAAGTATTCTAGTTAGAATTTCAAATCACCACCTTTTTGCAACTCCTTACTCCATTTTCTCAAGCGGCTTTCCTTCAACTAGCCAGCTCTCTTACCCATTGCGGTTGATGATTGGTTGTACATATCATTTGCTAGATTCATGTTCACATACTTCTGTATTTAGTTTACACCAGTAGATAAATTTACTTTCCATTTGAAGACATCCTGCAGGCGAAAGCAAACAGGGCCTTTTTGCAGGAGAATGTAACATGGGTAACTTCCCATTTATAATGCGGAAATGAACATGTGTCCCTTTTCTCGTAACAACTGGTCATTTATATTGTGCTCCTTTGTTCGCCCTAGAGCGATTTGGTGGCTGACAGGGAACGAAGCAGGAATTGTACTGCCATGGCGATGCGTGCGATCTATTGCTCCTAACTGATAGGAGCAAGGGCTGCGTAATGCTACAGCTCACCAGTTAATGTTCCGCTGTCTGTTGGACTCAGGTCGCCTGAATGGATTCGCGTTCAAGATTTCCCTATTATTTGACAATGCCAAGTGTGGTTGGTTGGAATCCCGCCGTTCTCAGTCGAAGGCATGGTAAAACGGTATGAAGAATCTACAGAATGGGCCAGTTTATTGGGTTGACACTTGCCACTTTCTTTTATGGAATCCTCGGGATCACTAACATTAGCAGTTAGAAATCCCATTTAGCCTAATCGTTAACTTAGTGACGTTGTCACACTTACGGTCCTGACGATTTGTTGTTTTCTGTCTATTCCTGCCGGGTTATCCTTACTATCCTCATGGCTATTTTGATGATGAGAGCAAGGACAACTGGACCGACCTTTGTTCGCTGCTGCTGTGCATAACAGATTGACAGATGCGCACTTAACCGCTTGCTCAGTTTTGTATTCCAAAATTGAACCTGCAATGTGTGCTTCTGCAAACCGAACATCTCTGATCTTTCCCTACTTCGGGTTCTCCTGCCCCTTAGTTTCCAATCTCTCAAACGGTTATATTTCTGTTAGCCTGTTATTGCCCCGCCTTTTATGCACGAAAGCATCATTGAACCAGTTCGTTTCAGTGCGACGCACTTCTCGTATTTACAACCCAAGAAAGCTATGATGATCTCCGAACTACTTTCTTGTCAACTCATCCTTCCAAATTTTCTTCCAAACATGATAGTTTTTCTAATTGTGTAGCAGTTGGCCGTAAATCACCGGAAATCTACGGATTGCCTTCACACCGTTTCATAATGAGAAAATTCCTAAGACCTATCTTTCTGCTGCTTTAACTAAACTACTTAGCCAAACACACGCTTGTGAATTTTCAATGCAAATGATTGGTATTATGGTCAAATATAATTCAATCCATGTTGCGCTTCCTGTAACACTTGACTGTTAACCTTGGTTTCTAGGTGTCACCTGCTCGAAAACACAACTCTATTTAACGTTACCCGAGACCGGGTTACTTCATTCATGCTCGCACCCATTCTTACACTCATAAGCGGTGTGGACGTCCGGTGGTCTCGTATTTTACTTTATAGATTTATTGAGCTCTTTTCCCTTTTATCACAGATCGCTTCCCGTGGTTGCCAAAAAATAAAAACCCATTCGTCCTTATGTTTACAAGGCTATTTTTGTCCTCATCCTGCTCCCAATCAATACGAAAACGATCCGGCATAATTTTGATGGGTCAGTTGTTATTCCATTATTTGATTCGTTGTTAACTCTTTAAAGCATTTGGTTTCTGCAGTGGAACCACAATGTTTTCTTCAATAATCGTTAGCCTTATCACAATAAGTCAGGTGTAGATGCATGAGATGTATTTTCCTGAATCAGTTCATTAAGTTTGCGTTATCGTTTGATCAGGTCGGTCATTGTCATCGCCTAGAGGTGTGGTACACCGGTGGACGCAAGGTGCACCACACTACATTGAGATGTAACAATATTTCTCATGATGCGCACTGCTCTCAGTAGTCAGTGCGCACTCCTTGTTGTTCCAGTTAATCCATACTTGACACCAAATTTTTATTTCTTTTCTCCCCGCATTCATCCTATTGTCTGGCGCCAGTGCACCTGGATGATTTTACGCATCCCACGGATACTCTTCATTGCCACTCTGATCTAGTTGTTAACTTACATTGAATGCATGAAGTGGAGGAAGAGTTTTGCATAAAATGATGGACAACTAAGTGTAAGATAATTACATCTAGACTCAGTCATCCAGTGCACTTCCGGAAAAGCGCTGTACGACCGTTTCAGCCTCCTGGAAAATGTCAACACTTTCCATTCTATAGTGACTCTATTGGAGCTAGGACCCACACAATAACTGTCACCACTCCGTGCTGAGCTACGCGGGGATGGTAACTACTAAAATTACTAGTTGTGACAGCGCCGCTCACTGAGTCTTGGGCGATGAACTTCTGCTAATAACATTCGATACCCCCATAGCCCCTTATACTCATTACCAGACCGAAACTTATATAATACCATGACCATTAGCAGCTTGCGTTTGGTAAATGCGTCGCATGCCGTGGGTGCTGAGCTATCCTCTGCACGGCAGTAACGTGCAAGATAGTTGGTTGTATGCAATGGGCAACCATTTATCACTAAATCGTCGATCTCGTGGTTACAGGGAAAGAACAGCTTTCGCGCTAACATCATGACATCTGGATAGCTGAAACTTTAGGCCTGCGCACAACGGTTTTATCAACACGTGACGTTCTTCACTTAGTAGAATATTTATAGGCTAACATGTTACTTCATTTTTCGGCTTTATTTTAAGCTTTCCCATCTCCGTAGAGCACCTAACTAGGCCTCAGACTCGCATTTTACATACTTAGCTTAGCCTTTATGGCTAACTATTGTTAACACTTTATTACTTTTACTTTTATCTATGCTTTTTATTTACTCGAGAAAGAAATGCTGTCAATTTTGGCGGTTTTGATGCTTGCTGACAAGTGCCACTGAGCGGAAGTCTACTACAGCTAATCGCTTCCGACTTAACGGTCACAAGCTGCCTACCATCTCACTCTACGCGCATGTAACCGCACTTATCTTTACGGTCTTTCAGGTGTGTCTCGTCCGCACCTAATGCTGGCGCTACAAACTGTGATTGTTGGGTGCGAGACGTTTTATTTACCTATTGAACGTTTTTCCTGTTTATCTTTATTTTAAGTTTGTGATATCAACGTAAACCTAACAGCCTTTTAGCGCACTTCATGCGACTATGTTCCGCTGCTCAGACGCTCGTCTTTTTCCTCTAAATTTTGTCAGGATTTTTACACCACTCAGGTAGAGTGAGTTAGTATTGTCTTCAAGATTTGTTCGATATCTCTTCCAGGACGCTAGTTTGTACCATTTTCGCGGAAACGAGCAAAGCTGGTGCCGTTATGGTAGAGCTTTTGGGAATGACGCTGTTACGGAACGCAAAGTAACCTTGCAGAAATTTACTAAAAACCAGTGCGTGGGCTGCGGAACGCAGATTTCAATTCCTGCGCACACAGACATATTCGGGGGGTAACTGGGCAAAAGTGAACAATATTCGTAAACCACGCGCCCTACGTGGCGAATCATTTCACCTATGAAATGAAAACATTGTGCCAACTCATTCCGCCTTTGTGGGCCGTAAAATAACTGGCATTGTCTACTCTTGTTGGTTCTTTAGAATCGCATGGTCACGTGTTCGTGTGAATCACTCCAGTCGTATGCTGCGGGGGCGTCTGCCTCTCCCGCCTTGTCCCCCAGTGGTGTGCGTATCGTGGTCCATTTTCGAGGACTCCGCGCGTTACCCGAATACGTGCGTGAACAGGGACCGTGCTCAGGTCACACGTAACATTCGGCTAAGCTAACGCGGCAAGGTATTTCTGAACCAATATCGTTTCACACTGCGACTCATCTCAAGCAATTCAACCTTGAGCAGTTTTCGACGGATTCTCTTACGCTTTTTGATTTTTCATGCTCACTATTAGCTGGGTATATCAGTCAATGAGTTTTGCTTTCCTATATTTTGTTACATGAGTTTTATGAGAATTCCTTTCTTGTTCATGCTTCAACGATCGGCTCTGATGAATTATGCAAGATGGCAACATTGCTTCATGTTTAAATCTTGCCAATTACTGTCTTGTTTTTGCTGGTTATTCGTTGGCAGTGAGAGGTATCGGGTCATTTCCCTGTATCATATAGTTTGCGCAATTCCCAGCAAGAATCTCTCAATGCTCACAGCAATGCAGGGCTTCCTGCTCGCGGCCATCAGCGCCGTCCGCAACCCACTTCCTTTCTTCTCTATAAGAAGATGGCTTATTTACATCCATTTTTCATGAACATCCACTTTCGTGAAACTTGAATTCCCGATCCATTGGAAAACGTGGTAGAAAATATTTGATCTTTCCATCACATTATGCGTGGTTTTATATTTTTCTACTACCCACACGGGTTTAAATATTTTACTATCTCTTACTGCTTAGTGGGCTACGACGTTTGTTTCCAGCTATGAGAAGTGAATATCTTACACTTTTACGACCTTACACTGTGGGAGGCCTGGATTATTGACAACAATATTTGTAAATATTACTTGCTTCAGAGCTATTTGCAACGCCTCTTTCTAGTATCAAAATCGGTGTTCAGTAGTATTCTATATTCTTCGTGTTTTCTACTCTAACAAGTTGCTTGTTTTCTCGATATGCCCAGTTTAGCTTTCTAAAATTTTTTACCCTCCTAAGAAAATCGCTGCCGCAACTCAATTTTTGGAATTTTATTACAGTTTTATATTGTTTTTGGATTGTATTCCTTTTGTCCTCCTAATTTTTTCTGCTCACTCATCAGTCAGGATAGAAGAATACTAGCTATTTTCATCGGACATGAAATAAAATCAAAGAAACGCTAAGTGTTGAAATGTAAGATGAAATTTCATCACGCGTTAGGATAGTTCGAGAAAGCTGTTGAGTGAGCTCTGACCGTCCATGATTAAGCCTAGTGCTTTTTGCTGTTTTGGTGAATGTTGTATTAGCCGCTATAGATTTGTAGGACTAGTTAATACTAGTCCGAGGCGGTGGGCGAAAGTAAACGAGGATATCAGAGTGTAATCGGAGTCGGACACAGCGGACTGTATTTGATGGGCTACAATAAGAAGCGGACGGATGAAGCGAGGCGAGAGCGAACACGTGAGCGTGGGAACTTACAAGGCTGTCGAGTGTGGAACCGGTTGTAAGGACGATTAAACCAAGAAGGAATAATGTACAAGCTGTCAGCAGGTAAATTGTACATGAAAGATAAGAGTTATCTTTTTAGGCGCCACAGATTCACTGCTAATAAACACTTCTACAACCATTGGTTCAGTGATCAACTCATGTTATGTAGGAAATGGTCTCGTTTTACTTCTCCGAAGTAGGCTTTAGCATTCGGGAACTGCCACCATATTCTCATATTCGTTGCCACTCATTTCGGCATGGTTTGTGCTCAGTCCCACATTGAAAGCACACTTATCATCATTGTCGTCATCATGACCATTTTATTAGTATGCACCTCCCCACTACTTTGAATGATCACACCGCGCAGCCTTGATGTAGACAAGTGAACAATATCTTTTGACGTTAATCTGAGTAACTGTCATCGCACAGAAATGCCATTGCAAGATAACTCGGCAGGAACTTTTGGTTCATATTTCAGCACCGGTCTAAAAAAGTGGTGTAATAAGTGAAGGTTTTACCTTCTCTATCGGTCCAAGATTTCATAATACAGGGTCTTCATTTTGGTTAGTTATTTCTCTGACACATCTTCTAAAGCAGAACGACATCACAAGCCAATGGAATCCACTCGATTCAGGGTGGCCTTCATTCTAAAACAAATCTTTTGTGTTTTCCTATAAGCAATGCTAATTGCATTTTTGGCTTGATGTACCTCTTGCCAAAGCGGAGCCCTGCTTGCTTTACCAGGATGTAACTGTACGTAAAGACGGCATACGTTGGGGCTTTAGAGACTCTAGCACCAATGCTGATGCTGCATTGCTTCTTGCACTACCTGCAGATAAAGACCTAGATTAATGCCACCTCCTAATTGTCGGATTGTGTACCAAAAAATAGACAAACTACCGACTTAAATCTACTTTGCAATGACGATCAGAGACATGGTCCGATCTGGTCGCTGCGGTTCATCTTGATAACAACAGTAAACTTGCGATTTCGTAAGAACCTAGTGTTATGTCAACATTCCAGCTGTTTCAAGAGAAGGTAGCAGCACAGAACCGCTCCTCAGAATGTACGTCAGAAGATCTGAGGAATAAGCAATCGTTCATTTTTCTCTCAACCATTTGATTCACTGGTGCCCTTTTGTGGTTGTACATTGTATGGCTTTGAACATTACCCTGATGCATTTTCGTCTGCGCATCTTGCCATTGGCTAACGCTCCAGTTGGATTGCTATACTGCCATGCAGATTCGGCTTCATGGCATAATGGTGTTGCATCTCTTCTGCGCTCCATTCCTGTTGTAGCGAGGACCACCGCATGCTCCATCTCTTGGCAAAAACTCAGTGACAAGAGTGTTTTGCATGAATCAGCTACCGAACCGATAAATGTAGTTTAAAAGTAAAAGCTACTTCACTGGTCTTCCCATTAATGTTGGGTCTGAAACAGTTATGGTAAACTGGATAAAGAAAATCCGATTTCTTAAAACGAATTAATGCTCCGCTTACACATTTCTATTTTAGCTCGTTTTTTATTGAAATAATGTTTTTTGAGCTTATGCTTTTACTCCGTCGTACGCGCACCCATTCAGGTTGCTCATCTCCATCCACTTGCTTGTAAGCGCCGGTAGCTCTGTCATTATTGGACACCTTGGGGTAGAAAAAGTAGGGCTATCATTGTTCCCCCCTTAGAGTATCCAAATCGCCATTTAACTCATTCACCTGCTCTTCAGTTATCAATGTATTGCCTTTCACCTGTCATAATCGGGTATTGGGTTAAACTGCTCGCGTTCATTTTACGACGTTTGCTAGTCATGAGGACGTACACAGCTAGTCTGACGGAAGAGGTCAGTTGACAGGGTTCCAGTGTGAGAAGCGCGGTTCATTTACCTACCGTGACTCGCTTATGGTGGATTCCGGTCATTTGCGGTTGTTGTCCCCACCATACAATAACCATCCAATGTTTAGTGAATTTCGCAAAACGCGTACTGACAGTGGTGCGCGTGTGCAGGAACATGATTTTCTCTCTCACCTTAGTGCTGAGGACATATGGAATTCTCGGCAGAACAGCGCTTTAGTGCAGGAATCAGCTGAATGCAAGTGCAAGCTGATGAAGGACGGACCCCGCCAGGCCCCATGCCCTGTTTTGGTCATCGATCGAGATGCGTACAGATAGCTAAATTGTGTTTCTGGCAGTCGTTAGCTGTCAGCTAACTACGTACTGAGTGCTAAAGGTCACGGTTAACCGTAGGCCTTGGAGCGGACTCACGAACCTAATGTTTTCTTTTCTTGGGCTT
Organism: Dicrocoelium dendriticum; assembly: GCA_944474145.2. Taxonomy (NCBI): domain Eukaryota; kingdom Metazoa; phylum Platyhelminthes; class Trematoda; order Plagiorchiida; family Dicrocoeliidae; genus Dicrocoelium; species Dicrocoelium dendriticum. The sequence continues at coordinate 12,058 of CALYDF020002803.1, read as the reverse complement.
ATCTCAAGTTCGCCTCCGGTTATTGCCATCTTAATAAATATTGACATCAAGACCGACAAGATGCTAGGTTAGATCCGGTACCATGCTGCCTGTATCATTGAGGTGTGACATTAAACCCACAAGCGTAACGATTGTGCACTTGCGTACACCAGTTTGTTGTTGCTATGCATCAGCCGCATTCTTTCGCACACCATGTATAACTATTCGTATTGAATTGAAAACACTAGCTTGTGATACTATCTTCGCAAGAACGTTACCAGTACATCACATATTTGCATCGAACTGTTAATTACGAGCAGTATGTCACCAAAACTACTCGCAAATATCAGTGTACTTCCACATGGGAGAGACGATTTTGTATTATTTGGTAGAACACTCCATTGGCGTTTGAACGAGCTCTCTTCTGGTCCAGTACCTCACAGTCGGAGCATCTAAGGAGTAATCAACTTATCCTTGCAACGAACCCTTATCAGCCCTTAAGCAAGTCTGCTTTGCCGACTAGCATCTGGACAGTGGGCAATCAGTAGGCCAAGTCACCATGTAGGGCCACCAGCACACACACTGCTATGATCTGCGACAAGCATCAGGGGCACAACAGCGACGGGAACTGTGTAAACTAATTTCAACGTGACAGCTGTACGTTGAGCTTAGGCCCCGCCTATCGCAGCCTGCGTTTACCACCACGTCTCAAAGTTATGGGATCGATAGACGTGGTCAACCAAATCACCAAACGGACTGAAAGACCAATCAACAAGCTGCATTAGAATGGTCAGTACTCATCGCTGCTTTCTGGTGCTCAGTTATATACCGCGTACATTTTATATGATATAACTCGCCTTGCAACCAATTCTAAATGCTAGGAGTAGCAGTAAAATGTATGCTAGCTTTACCTAAGTGTGAAATATCGTAGTTAGGACGAAAAATAAACAGGAATCAGCAGCAGTCTGCTGCAACAATGCCACCAAAAAGAGAAGTACCTCAGCCAAGATGAATAAAAATACCGGTAGCAATGATCGTCTGCACGGACAACAGAGTTGGTTTATTACTTTAAATGCAATGATGCGCTATGGCGTAAAATCCGACCAAATTTTGTCATTCTGTGAATTACAAAGGTTCAAAGGATTTGAAATTAAACACATTATACAAGACTGGCACTATTCTAACCTTAGTCAAAACTGAGACTCAGAAACGTTTACGCAGAGCAAAGAATGTGATTGTGCTTAACGCACCTGATCGATTAAATATAGATAAATTCAAACATATTTTGTTCGCCGCATGTAATATGAGTTGCTCTAACTGTGTATGCCTTGGAATCCCGAAGAAGGCGATAATGAGGTCATGTACCATCCTCCTTAAATTCCCGGATGAGGCGTTGGCTATACATTTTATACATAATAAACCGCTCATTGTAACATGCTTACTTTAAAAAACATTCTGCTCAGAAACGAGCAACCGCCACTACAAAGGCGGTTTACAAATAAGACGAATCATGTAGACACTTCTATTTCTCGCACTTACGCCAATCATACTGGCAACGATGTGATCCTTTACAGATCACCAACATCGCCCCTATCTAAAGATACTCACAAGCCCGTAGTCCACCAACCCACCCACGAGGCGTTATTGCACGAAAATGCTGACCCGGTCTGACTAGAAGATATTGGGAGTGGGTAAAGTGCAAACACTATTAAAAATTCAGCAGAAGTTTGTGCCATATCATGGGCTCTTTCTGCACACAACGACCCCGTGTATTATGTGGCACCAACTCAGATCCAAAATGCAAAATGTGAAATTAGTAATGTTGGAAACTTACCCATTAATGAATATCACAGCAAATATTCTACGTCTTAACTAAGCATAGATGACGTCGCAGAGTGCCGTAGCACTACAAATTTGCATGAAGTGCCAAACAACGCATAATACCTAAAGAATCACATCAGAATATAAGAAACGCACCTTAAAGCAGAGGAGGAAAACTGTACTCTGCGGCACCTTAAGCTATGAAGTTGGAACCGATTCTAGGGACAATAATAACCACTCGACCTACTACTAACCATCACAAAAGTGTTGCTACTACCTTTTCAAACGAAAATGTTAACATCTCAAAAGGTATAACGCAGAAACTCATGACAGACCGGAAGATAAGTATAAGGGTCTAAGCCCTCACGCATCCACTACCTCCCAATGGCAGCCTCATTCTCTAGCGTACAGTGTACCGTCGATTCCTCCTACGGGAAATTTTCACCTTTTGACTAGTGACCTATTTTTAGGCCGACGTTCGCCGCCCAACGACAGGGCCCCCACATGCGACCATACAAGCCCAATGATGATCGTATTTTTCCAGCATTCCCCTCGCTGGAGCCACAACCTCTTGACGCAAGACAGAGTCCAATTGTTTCACCATGGCGCACCACTCATGTCCATGAAGACCAAATGTGTGTATCCTACCTCATCTTTTTATTTAAATCCGCTAGTATAAATATTCATTCGCTATTACCAAAACTGGAAGTTCTTACAACGTTCTTTTCTTTAAATCTCTGCATATTCTTTGTATCACAAAAAACATGAGGCACACCAGCTATATGTGACTTTCATCTGGATATTCTGGTTCTCAATTGTTTCGGAAAGATCGTCTGTTTAAACGTGGTGGTGGATGTGCCATCTACATAGGCAATGGCCAAACAGCAATCTCAGCTGAGCAATTAGCGTTCAAGGATTTGAATGTATCATTACGGTTGACTATTTCGGCCTCCGATCTGCTATTGGGCTGTGTTTATAGACGTTCTGATGCCACTCCACGAATCTCAGCAGTTCATATCTGCCATCAAATTTGCCTACAGCGCTCCACACAAGTGAAACGTTATAGGTGAATTCCAAGTTGCCAAACGGAACTTGAATGTCGCACAGGTAGACAACAAATGAGAAACTTACGGAACTGGTACAATGTGTCCATAGCAATCGTTGGACTCAACACGTTAAAAAACATTCCAGGTTAGATCACATTCTAAGTCTGGTTTTCGCCATGGGTATTCCAATTGTTTGTGCATTAATTAAAGACCCATTAATAGAATGTGACCACCATACGGTGCTCTGCAGCATGAATATTAGGCCATCTTTAACGACCAGCGAAATAAGGAGGCGAGTACCCCGAATACACCTTACTGATTGGAAATTATTCGACAAGCTGCTTGGGAGCATGAATTAAGACCAACACTTCTACACATCGAATTCGGCCATAGCCGCAGGCGAATTCGCGAAAAATGTCATCACATATACCGACATCCTTGCACCTGCGACGAAGTTAAACACTGATGCATTTGACGGCCGATACAAATGCTCATCCATGACTGCTTCCAAGCTTAAGAAGTTGAGCTCACTGCATTGCAAGAACGAAGAAATCTACACAGTAAATTAAATATATGAAACCTTACTAAAACTTGGACACCAAACTCAACAACGCAGGATTACCGAGGAAATCCGTGCCAACACGAATACAGAGAAAGCAGTGACTTAAAATACTTAATCCGAAGAAGAAATCCGAAACGACACCACTAAATAGCAAGCCTGGTTTTAAATGACATTACGGTAACAGATGAAAAAGTCTGAATATGTGCTTCGATGAATTTCCACTTTGCTGCCTCCTTTATTACTGCGCGAACTTTATCCTCTCCTCTCCTTCCAAAAAAATAAAGTGGTATTTTGTGACATTCCTCTGAATCTAAAGAACGTACAGAAGACTATGGCATCCATCAAACCGACTTTCCAACCGAGACGTACTCCCTTTTGGTCAGCAGCTATAAGGTTAGCTGGCAAGAACATTTCTCTCATCGTGTTGAATATTATTACCCCGTCACGAAACAACAATTGCTTCCTGCCTCATGTAAAAAATTCATAATTTTACAAAAACACAAAAGCTGTCCATGAGATAGAATGTCAAATTATCGACCGATAAACCACACCTCCTCCGTGTCTAAGCGCCTTAAAAAGGTTCGTCAAGACTCGGGTAACACATACCTTACAAGACAAAACCTACTCAGCAGTACCTAACTTGCGTTTACAGCAAAACCTTCTTGTGTCACATGACAGTTTCAATTCCTGGATCAAGTTACAGCAACGTTAGATGACTGCGTGGCCAACAGAATAAAGCATTTGAATGTGTACACACCAACAATTGTTGACCGTTCTGGTGTCCTGTGAAATTAGCAACCTTCCCTTTTGTTGGTTCGAACCATATATTTACAGTCAAACACAAAAAGTGCTGAGCGATCATTACTATTCCCGCTCAAGGAAGGTAGCGATCGGTATTTTTCCGGGAAGTGCTTTAAGCCCGTTGCTTTTCCAATTCAGATAAAAGAGATATATATATGAGTACATTAGACAGGGGCGCGTATTTGTATTCGTGGATGACATGAAACTAGTGTACTTATTTCCACATTATCATCTGGAATTTTGATTAAAATTATTTGGAGCGAAGCAGGTCCATGAGGTTTTCTGCAGTTAAATCTCAAATACTCTGTAACAGATGCAGTATACCAGAAGGACCTATCACTCTCACTGGCATTCTCATCCCAAATGCATAATTCGTTTGAGGTCTAGGAAGTAAATATTCGTGTAGCTTCAACTGCTCCGAACGCATCCTACATCGAACAGCGAAGGCGAAACAAATAACAAGCTACGTCACTAGGTCATTTGTCTCTATCCAAAACACGGCTTGAATTGTTTAAACTGCTTGTAGAACTCACTCTAGATTACTGCAATATCATACACCGCTACTTGCGTAAAACAGATATAATTGCTCTGCAAAATGTCCAGCGCTCATTTTTGAAAATGATCATGGGGGACTTAAAGTTGCATACATAAGAGGAGCGATGTTCTCACCTTCAGCTCGACCCACTCTGAATTCGATGGCTGAAAAATAATCGCACTATTCTCTACAGCGTACTATACTCGCGAGTTTGCGCAACCAGTACGAGCATCGAACTACATAATGGCTTAACCTATCCCACTCGCAGTGAGAAATAGATACTATTCTTACAGAACCAAAAAGTCCGTTAAAATTTTTCTTGGTGAGGTACACCCATCTGCGAAATAAACTTTTGTTGCAAGTAAGGACCTGCGAGAGCCTGTCCCAATCTAAAACTCATTTAACAACTCTTTCCAAGCCGAATGTGCTCAAACATATAGACTTTCAACAATATAGGAGCGCGCTCATAGAATTGGACCCGAACAACATATGCCAATAGTAACTGTCAAATAATGTTACATGTTACATACCCAATCAAATATTGCATGACCCTTCCACATTGAATGGAGTTTATACTTGCATTTATACGCATCTTGCTGTAGAAATGATCGTTCAGCGAAAGGGAACGAATCGCACTCGTCGGGAAATATACCCATTTACTTATTTATTTATAATATTCAGTCGTACGTTTACACCCATTCCAATAATTCTTACTCCTATTCCGAAAGGTGAATCAAATTCCTTTTCTGCCCCCTTTTCACTAACTAGTCATTTAGCAAACAGTATCTGTCCCTTTGATGTTTCTCTTTTGTCTTGTCGATACTGTTATTTCCATCCAAAAACCGGCGCTTTTACTCACCGACGATAATCAAATCGACTATAAGCTCCGACATGATGAGCTTCGAAATGCGTTGTTGTCATTTACAGATGATAATCATCCCCTTGGTACAATAGGTTCTCGATGAAGTGTTCGTCCCTTTCCTGAATGGACGCTTGATTCCCAATCAAACCCGGTCGCTGGCCCTCCACAGGACAGAGAGAAGACCGGATCGGACGATCAGAGGAATTGGGATGTATTAACGAATCACACCGTTCATAAAAAAGTGAAATTGAAACTTCGTGAATGGTATTTAAAGCGAACGTGGAAAGCTATGTAAGGGTCAGCTTACAGCCAATAAAGGAACACCGCCCTCGCTGAATTGGCAGCTTCCCCCGGTTGGATCTTTGTTCGCCCCAATCAGGGCGGATGAGCTTGGATCGCCTGCCGCCGCGATGGGGTTCTGGCTTGTTCGCATCGAGTATTCCTTCCTAACACTCGATGAAATGCTCATCTTACAAATCTAACGTTATGTCCTACGTTTACTCAATGCCCGATGTGTCACTCAAAATCATATTGTGAGTAAGGCAGTCCATCCGTGAACTTGCAATCCAATTTCAGCTTTTCTTAACGAGACCAGTGTTAAATACCAATTTACAGAGGATCCGTGGCAAACCTATTTCACAATATCCACACACTCCCTGCTACTCATCCCATTCTCGAATACTGCAAATTCATCTATGCCAAGATGCGGATGATTGAGAGGAAACCCATGGAAAATCTACAGAGATCATTCACCAAACGTTTGTTCACTTTCACATCTACTTTAAACCACCGTGAAGTTGTAAGCTCCTTTACCTCGAAAACCTTTGGTTACAAAGATTGGACCGAAATTGGTGCGCTTACACAATTTGCTACATCAGAAAACGTACTTCTGCCTGCCAAACCTAGAGGTGAGGTAAAATACGTTTCAAAGAATCCATGACGAAAACATGAGCTGAATGTGCTTTAAAGCGATTAGTTGCTTTGGCAATTTGAAAAGAGTGGTCCTAAGAAGAAAGATAGTGAATGTTTGTATTTCGCCTTGTTTCCTCAGCACCGTTTACTGTAACTGTATAGTCAAGTCAAGGTAAGCTTTATGTACCTGGATGGGTGCATGTTCAGCACTTTACAGTATGAAGTGCGAATAAAACAAAATGACTTAATCAAAATAGCGAAATTTTGCAAATAGATGGACAAAAAAGAACAATGCACTGATGTCACTGGGGTAAAAATATCTGCATTCTTGGGCACTGAGCGCAAATTGCTATTTTTCATAGGTCAGTGTTGTTTTGCCAAGATATTTCGTCATAATTGTTTGCAAGTGGACTAAATTACGTGGTCAAAGGCAACAAATAGTGATTAGTGCACGGTATCTCGAGTTAGTATTCAAAATGTGACAAGTAAGACGGTTTTAGTGATTTGAAGCACTTAACACAAAAATAATGTCAAAATATTCTTCCAAAACGTAAAGATTCGAAGTGAATAAAGTAAAAATAATGTTCGATGAAAACGCGACGGTTGGTTTAATGCCTGCACCAGTTTACTTTTGTGACCAAATAAACATGAAGTGCAATGTGTATGACGTAATTTGCGTCCCTATATCCATGGCAGCCTTAGCTGACAAATTGTTGTTAACTTACAGAGTCAGCTTCATCCGGCATATAGCGACATTCTCGGCGAATCTGTGAGTGGGATAGGGTGACGTTACACCATTGTGAACGCTGAGTCAAGCACTATCCGACGACGCGTGACCAGTACTGCTCACTAAATGAGGAAGCTGGTGGTCTGCGCGAACACTGATATTCAGGGGGTAAAGATGCCGGTTCATTTCATGTCGAACCTACGTTAGTACATATTCCTTCATTCGGAAAGTCAAACAACGATCAGTTTGGTGTTGTGTTTCCGCTGACAGTACGGATAACACAGTCACTCGGGTCACGATGCAGCCACTTTCGCAAATCAGAATAAAGGCATCTGGCAGAAAATGTATGGAGCAAAAATACAGGTAAAATAAATAGTTTATTAGTGGATGGCCTAATTGAGATTTCGTGCAGTCTAACATCTACTACACCTTTTCCCAATTCTTTGCATCCTTCCCCCAATTGTTTGCATCGGTCACGCTTGAAGTTGCGTCATGTGACACGTTGCGCGTACATTCGTATGAGCCTACTCTTCGGCTGTGTCCGCGATATGAGTTCTCATGGTGGTAACACCATGAGTAGTGCTCAAACGAATTCACAATGCAACGTATCACGACACCCGCGATACAGCTTCAAGCGTGACGACCGCAAACTTTGGGTGAACGATGCAACGAATTGAGATAAGGTATTGATGCGAAGTTCGCTTGTTGGCTGCTCAAGTAATGCGGTTACTGGAAGGGTTTATGCTACTTTACTCTCATTGGTCCACTTCACTGTAAAACGATGCCATTGGCTTACTACCGTTAGCCCGTAGCCCAAAGAACTTGTCTTGCATTCTGACCGCGGGGTTTCGAGCCTGCCAGAGACAGGGCGACTCTAGCAGTATCATTAGCCCATGTGCGACCGGTGGTGCTTACGCAGCAGCGCTCAGTACTGTGTATTGCCGATACATTTCTTACTGACTTACTCCCACTGGTTAGCCAATCAACTTCAGGCAACTTGTGAAGATTCTTCTCCCGGTTGCTTTGGAGACAGCTGGCTGCAAAAGCTGATATGGACAGGTTTCCTTAACATCTCCCCTGCGTGAAAGTGACGTCCGATTTCTTCCTTTTATCCAGTGGCATTCTAACTATGGATCTCCTTATCGGATCGATCTGTCGTCGTGACTGCACGGTCGCCCCTACAGTGGTTACTGAGCAAGGCTCCTTAGGTCCACTCTGCATGTTAGGGTGTATGACGAAACTGTTCAACCGGTTCTCTAGTGGCAGTAACTGTTCACTGGTATACATTTGAATACTGGTTTTCCAAACATCGCCCTCACTCGAAATTTTACGCCACTTGTCCAAGTCTGCAGTCAATCGAGCCTATGGTCCAAAATGGTCTTCCAGTAGGATACTTTCTGACTAAAACACTCTAACTTGAAATAAACAGACGTGTATACATCTTGTGTTGCTGACTAAATTAACTTTCTATTCCCGCGTTACACCCTTGCGCAGCAATACGCTTCAGATTCAGCAAAAATTCAGGGTACTGAGTATTCTACTTAATAGCACATCTGCTGTTGCATCTGATTTGACAGCCGGGGCTCCGGAGTTGGTCTGATAAGTATAATGAAAACATTCATTGTATTTTGCTTATCCTCTTCCACCTTATTTTAAACAGCGCTCGTCTAAATATGTCAAGCAAATGCTCTGCTTGCGCATTGGAATGCGGGTGGGACGCGGTGAGCGTAGTTGTGCAATACCGTTATGCGCATAATAATCGGCAGATTGGTCGGAAGCGAACTGATGACCATTTTCAGAACCTGTGGTCTCTGGCATTTCATCTTGTCTAATGATCTCCTCAACGTGTTTTGGTCGCGCCACTCCGTGTGTGTTCCGTGCATAACACTTCAGAAAAATTACTGACTTGATCAACAGCTATAAGATACTGTAGTCCATCTACAGCATCAAAGAAATCCATGTCTCCTGCTTTCCAACTTCTCTCAGACTCCTGTGACATTACTAGCCATCGTTCAGATGACTGAGCGCCGTTCGTATCCAATCATTCTTCAATCGGACGAGTGCGTCTCTGTCATCCGTAACTCAGCCTCAGCTGATCAGCCAAATTCTATGGGACTGCTACCAGGCTACCGGGATGTTAGCGGTCTAGGCTCCGTCGATCCAAAGCACTTCCTCCCTCACCTTGATGTCCTGCTGAACTTGTCCGCCCTATGTTGATATAACCACTTTTATCTCTGACCAGTCCGATCCGACTGACTCCACTTACCATCCCAAATGAACCATAGGACTCAATCACAATGCGCCGACCAAGTCCAACCTCGGCAGCTCGGTCTTCTTCTCTCCTACTTCTGCGACGCTGCCTGCTATGCTCGGAAGACTGAACGCTCCGTGCCCATTACCTCTGGAGCCGCGTGGACTTTTCCACACCTTATAAGTAAACCACTCTCTATCCGGACCGTCTCCTCTCCTTATGGCCCCTCTACTATCATTTCTTCTCTAATCGGACTGCCAACTCTTAGTGCCTTGTAATAACCTAGTCTCATCTGACCGGTGTGCTCCTTTGACCTTTTCCAGACTAGCAAGATATACCGATCTAATCTCTCTAGACTCACAACTATGTCTTGCTTACATTGACAGCCCGCTAGACTTGTTTACCCTTTATTAATATAGGCACTTCCATCAGTAACCTGTACTCTCACATCTTCAATCGGACGACCGACGCTTAGTGCCATGCCCTTCTTTGTCATCATCTGATCAGTGTAATTCTCTGGGACTACTACGAGGCCTCCGGATGTGTCGACTTCTCGACTCTCGTCTGTTTGGTCTCCGGCTTTTAGAGTTCTCTCAGATTACCGGGATATTACCGGTGCTATTTCAGCACTGAACGTTTCATACTTCGCACGAGAGCGTCCTTGGCTCACCACACTTTAGTAGTAAACCTTTTTCATCCTGACTATCGTCTCTTAATTGCTCTCATGAGTTACTCTTCGCACTGCCGTCCGCATTCTTCCGCTCATAGCTGATTCCTTAAATTTCCTTTTCTTCTTGGAACGTTGCTTTACCTATGTTGCTCCCGCATTCGGTCTCAACCTTGTTGTCCTTAGTTTCACCTAAGATGCCGCTCGCATTCGGTCTGCTGTCATCATCATCGGTTTACCTGTTACTCTCCAATAATCATCTTAATCGCTTAACGTTGTCTACACGCTTTGTTATACCCTTCTTTCTACCTAGTAGTGGTAGTCTGAGGCACACCAGCGACGTGATGTAAAGAACGCGCTTGCAAATCATGTATACTAAACAAAATTACATAAATTTTAATGTATCATAGGCACCGTTGCGCGCCACCAGTCTGTGTTTGTGCTTCTTGCTTCGTTGCTGTCTTTCTGTTTGGCTGCCTCTTGTCCGTTGCCCGTTTTCTCTCGAGATTTCCACAGATACATCTGCCAAAACAAGAAGGTTTATCCACTGGGAATAGTCGACCCACTTTCAATAGCCAGCTGGTTTACATGCTTGTTCTTTTCTCCGGGAGATGAAGAACCCACACATCGTTCCAAATGGAGCTCTTTCCGCCATTCTGGAGAAGCTACCACCACGGGGTCTAAACAAATGGGTTTAGCTCGCCTCGTACTCAAAATAGAACAATTTACTCACCAGGAATAATGTAGTTACATGGATTCACTGTTCCACAACCGGAGACTGACAATTCTGGCGTGATTACATTCACTGCCTCAAACATTCCGATTCTCCAGTCACCTGGAGCTTTTCTGATGTCATTTCACGGACAGCACTGCGCGCGCATAAGCGGCTTTTCCGATGATTTTTCCTGGAGCCCTCACTTGGTTATGGAGACGATTACACTTACATTTGAAGGAAATACTTGTCCACTTCGCGGAGAATAGCATTTATTCCTGTTTTGGACATATTCAGACACAAGAAACAACTGCACTCACCGTCCCTATGACAAGTCCAGCATGGATAGCTGGACACGGGTTGCGAGCCGGACAACATAATAGAAAAAGCCGGCCTCTATTAACAATATGTTTACTCACCCGCATCATTATCATTCGACTCTGCGACTCTTTTACATCATTGACTGGCTTCAACGACTATTGCCGGTTCAGTACTAAGCCATTTGGCCAACCAACGAAAAATTTTGGCTGTCAACCGACTGCGAATAATAGAGTGCAAAATCGGTCTATACGATGTATAGCCGACTAGCACTACAGTCCAACGGAAGCTACGACAGTGCTCCAGGACGTGGTGGGTATTCGCCTGGCAAGCGTTTTCCCTATAAAAAGCCACAAATGTCCGCTTAACAACACCGCAACGTGGCGGATGTGACTCGCCACAAAATAAAGTCACTGCTATACATTTCACACTGACGCAGTCCTCAGCCTCCAACATCGAACCTGTGCAACTGATTTTACTATGAAGAATGCTTTAGTGGAGTACCGATCATCCCGGCTTCGTAATGGTCATTGATTGCACTAAACCTTGTTCGGGCTCCTGTGCTCATGGATCACTACATGTCAAATTTACCCCCCACTTGTATCTTGACGCAACAGTTTTTGCGCGCCACGGCGCCATTATGATCCTTGGTCTGACTATTACCTGACAATATGCTCGCACTTATGGACTACATCTTTTCGTTTATTCCTTTCATTGTAACGAAATGTTTTAATATTCCAAAGAAGCTGTGCTTGTATGCATATTTGATCATGCCTTTTAGAGGTGTGTCTCGTTTTACAGAGAATATACTATTTATTTATTTATTTATTTATTTATGTGAACTCACTCCTACTGTTTTGTTGTC
>CALYDF020002802.1:0-31747 GCA_944474145.2 Dicrocoelium dendriticum | reverse complement strand
AGGTATCCGGTTGGACGTATTGCCATTGAAAATCTGTCAACACGTATAAGATAATGACCATGTTACCTGCGTCCGTGTTGGCATAGGCCATTCCATGTTCATATGGTCTTACATTGTATGTCCAATGCTCGTCTACGCAGATCTTTGCCACTCAGCGCCTTGTGGTTTGCTATTCCGTTGTACATAGACGCATTCACTCTGTTAACAGCCCTTCATATGCCTATCGGCCGAATACAGTTACGATCTTGTACCCCGTTCCAATGTTGCTTCGTACCGCATCACCCACCCTTGCCCAAAACAGTATTGTAATGGAACCACCGTATGAGAATGTACTGTCGCTCATTAGATGAAGTAAATATATGTGAGTCTGATGGACGCCCGCGATCACATTGCATAGAGGTACTAAGGAACTCGTGTAACAGGATACGTGCAACCCTTTGAGAAAGAATCCCAAGTCAGCAGGTAAAAAAGAGGACGTTATGAAAGCAGTCCAATGAAATAAGAAATAATCATAGACATTAAAATAAATGGTCAGAAAAGCCATGGAAATAAACACAAGTAGAGCAAAGTGAAAAAAGTTCAGGTTCAAGTTCAAGTGGGACTGGAACGATAGAATGAATCCCTTAAGTGTTCCTTCTTGAGCGAATCGTCGATCCGGGGGTTGATACGGGTGCTCCGACTTCTTGATGGGTCTAAAAGAAAAACACCCGAAAAACACCCTCGTCCACCAATTTAATGCCCACGTTCCTTACATTAGCTGTCCGAGCTATGTCAATTACGTGAAGTAAGTAAGAGAGGAAGAAAAATCGAAGGTAAGGGTATAAGGGAAACCAGTTAAAAGAAGAGAATAATACCAATGACGAGGAAAAGCAAAGAAAATAGAATCGAAGTATGAAGATGGGAATTTGTCAGGAAAAAGGAAAGGTTTCGTGTTGCCACCCAAGAGCGTCTAGTTGACGCTCAAACCCCTTAACCGTAGATTTCTTGATATCATTTTCTGGAAGCAGGTTCCAGCGCTCGATCACTCGACGCAATAACCATGTCTCCGCTCTAACTCGATCGGACCGCGGTTTGTCCAGCTTCATACCATGCCCGCGAAGGCCAGATAATCTAGTAGGACTAAATAGCATGTACAAATCAGGGCCAAACTTCCCAGTCAAAATACGGTAGGTTAGGATTAGGTCCGCTCTAATCCTTCGATAGTGCATTGACTGAATCCCCAAACTAAGTAGGCGTTCGGGGTACGTTTGCCCTCGTAATCCCTTGACCAACCTAGTACCGACACGCAACACCCTTTCTAGTGCCATTTTGTCCCGGACAAGACATGGTGGACAGGCCTGGACACAATATTCTAGGTGGGGTCGCACAAACGCTGAGAAAAGCTTCTCAAACACATCAGCGGTTAGGGTCCCAAAAGAACGACGGATAAACCACAACATCCGGAACCCTTTACTAGCCGCCTTCTTCCAGTTGTCGCCAGAGCGTAGTGTGGAACAGTGGACGACACCTAGATCAACCTGATGAGTCACGTGAGGAAGTTCGCTCCCATCCAGCACGGAGGAAGCAGAAGCTCCGATACGCAGCACTGAACACTTTGCCCGGTTTATGGGCAGCAACCACAAGACAGACCATTCCCAGAGTCTATCCAGAGCCAGTTGAAGAGCCGCAGGACCTCCAGGAATATCAACAATATTCCAGAGCTTTAGGTCATCAGCAAATAAGAGTGATGGTACATCAAACAGCGGACCTAGGACAGAGCCTTGCGGAACGCCGCTAAGTACAGCTTGTCGAAACGAAAGAGTGCTTCCCACACGAATACACTGTTCCCATCCATCCAGAAAAGCTGACACCCACTGGAGAGCGCGACCAGCTACTCCATACGACCTCAACTTCAGTGAAATTCGCGAATGGGGGAAAGCGTCAAAGGCCTTGGCGAAGTCAATGAATACCACATCTACCGCGTGTCCACTGTCTACTGCATCAGCCCAGCTCTCACGAGCTACCAGCAAGTTCGTCTGACACGAAAATCCTTTGCGAAAATCATGTTGCTCGACACTAAGCAGGTTAAACCTATTTAAATGGTTCTCCACTGTATCTCGTACCATTTTTTCAAGTAACTTAACGACCACACTAGTCGAGCTGACAGGCCTGTAATTAGCCGGTAGGTCTTTGTCACCGTATTTGAAAATCGGGCAGTTAACAGCCTCCTTCCATTCAGTAGACAAGACACAGCTGTTGAGTGACTTCTGAAACACACAAGTCAGAGGTCCACTGAGTTCCCCTGCCAATTCGTGCAACAATTTTGGATGAACAGAATCTGGCCCGGAAGGCTTAGTTGGGCTCACCTCTCTTAGCAACCGGAGAACTTGGGACTCAGCTACAGGAATTTCATCCAGACAACAGTTCTCAAAGACTCTTGAAGCTAACCCTTAGCATGGCGTATTTGTTTCGTGAACAAAGACGCTTGAGTACTGCTTACCAAGCACGCATGCCTTGTCATAGTCGCTATAGGCATGGGTCCCATCTCCTCGAAGCAATGGTGGTATGGGCGAGTTTGCACCACAGCGTCGTTTAACGTAAGCGAAGAATTGCTTGGGATTTTTCGAGGCAGTATTAGCTAAACCCTTTTCATACTAAAGCTGGGCCAACCTAAGATGTCGATCCAAGATATCTTGGATCAGAGGAAATTTGACAATAGTCAAATTTCGTTTCAAATGTTTATTCAAACACTATTTTCCACGTTATTTCAGCACAAAATCTCGATTCGTATGGCACGCCAAAAAACCGAGTTACCGCGTAGCACTCACAGAACCGGTACCGAGTAAAAATACCGAAACGTCCCGCAATGTCGCTACCGATATTACTAAGCGAATATGGCCTACAAAAGAGAAAATAAGCTCACAAAGAAGCTATGTACGTGGAGCACGAGTAACTGCGCAAGTGAAGATAAGAATGCGCAAACTGTGCGTTAGGGCGATAGCAGCTAGGGCAAACCAACGCACAAGCTTCAATCATTGTAATCATTGTAATGTAGAAAGCAGAAGGAAAGACCTTTGTCAGCTCCATCACCTCCCAATCATAGCAGGTGTTTGCGCAACAGCAATTAACAAGTTAGATTGTCAGTTACATAAGAAACAACAAGATCCCTGCAAATTCAAGAAGTATAAATCCAACAATCGTTTAAAACATTCCTCCGTATGCACGTTGACGACGGAATTAGGCAAGCAGTTCCAGTCGCTCACCACACGAGTCGATAGTAGAAAATCAGAGCGAAGCCTGAGTCTCCTAGATTTAAACAGTTTCCAACAGTGGCTCCGAGTCGAACACTCAGAGCTCGTTTCCCATCTCACCTCGCAGAATGCGCCGAGCGTAGATCAGATCGTCTCGGCGACGCCGATATTCCAGGGAGAACATATTCAAATGCTGGGGACGAATGTGATATGGCAGGTGTCGGAACTCAAAGATGTACTTAGAACCGCGTCGCTGAACTTTTTCAATCAAGCCATGTTCAAGCTCTGTAAGTGGATGAACGGCGGGTAATCCATATTCGAGGACTGGACGCACATGGGAGGAAAAGATAAGTCTGAAGATCTCCGGCGTCAATCGTGAGGCTTTTCGGATAGAACACAGTAGTCTGTTCGCCCCAGCAACCTTCTTCAAAGTATCTTGGGTGGTTTTTAGATCACAGCATACAATAACACCAAGGTCTCTTTCCTGTTTCACATTATTAAGCAAATAACCACCAAGGTGATAAACACCGAATGGTTCAGTAGCACCAATGGGGAGTACAGAACATTTATTGGGATTTATAGACAACTGCCATTTAAGTAACCAATCGTGCAGGCGATCCAGTGTATTTTGGAGGCGGTCAGCATCCTCAGCGCTGGTTACCTCCATCCATAACTTCAAATCGTCAGCATAGATCAAGCATTCGGTCCGGAGAGTTGAAGGAAGGTCGTTAATGAAGAATTTGAACAACTCTGGTCAAAGAACAGAGTCCTGAGGAACGCCACTTATCATAAGGACGGAGGGTGAATACGTATCATTGAACTTAACTCGCATAACTCGGTCTGAAAGGAAATCCGAGATCCACCACAAAACCTTCCCAGAGACACCAATTGCTTGAAGTTTGAACAAAAGCCGCTCGTGAGGAACTTTGTCAAACGCTTTGCTGAAATCAACGTAGATAACGTCCATAAGTTTGCCCACATCCAGTGAGTTCGCCAATTTCTCTCTGGCAACTAACAAATTGGTGGTACACGAGCGTGACTTACGAAAGCCATGCTGAGCAGTAGAAATCACATTCCGGTCGTCGAAGTAAAGGCTGAGAGCTCCCTTGAGAATCCGCTCCATAATTTTACACATTACTGATGTTAGGCAAACGGGACGATAGTTTGCTGGGTCTTGGCGGTTCCCTCCTTTAAATATGGGCTTGACAATGCCCAGCTTCCAGGCTGATGGAAGGCGTCCGGATTCAATAGAGCAGCGAAACACATGACAAGCTGGGGCTGCAATGTACTTAGCCACGGTCTTGAGAAACAGTGGGTGCAGGCCATCAGGACCAGGCGAGGTGTTCGGATCTAACTGGAGAAGGAATTGAGTAACAGTTTCCGCAACTTGTTTGTGATCTCTGTGTACGCTCCAACTGACTGCAGTAGCGACTCGGTCAAGGACGATTTCTACCGAGATCTACAACAGCTCTTGACTAATGCTAAAAAGTCAGATGTCGTTATCCTTGCTGGGGATTTTAATGCACGGGTTGGCCGCCTGTTACCATACGAACGCCACCTTGGTGGTCATCACGTGCTCGATGATAACCGCTTTGATAACGGAGAGAGACTTCTCACATTGTGCGAGGACAACCGTCTGTTTCTCTCGAGCACTAGCTTCAGGCGTACGAAGAAGCGTTCCGCAACTTGGCGTCCCCCTTCGCCAACACAACCTTGGTCTCAAATTGATCATATTGCGATTAGCTTCAGATGGCGCGGCAGCGTACTGGACTGCAGGTCCTTTTGGTCCACTTTCGTTGATTCAGATCATGCTCTGGTCTGCGCGAAAATCTGTATGTGTTTTGGAGGATCCCGAAACACGAAGCACCGCAAGATTGATGTAAACAGATTAACTGATTCCTCTGTCCAGGAGAGCTATCAGTCTTCACTGGCATATGCACTCAGTTGCAATCCACCGCGAGAAGTGGAACAACACTGGACTTGTATACGGAAAGCGCTGACCATTTCCGGACAGTCATACTGCGGTCTAACTCGACGTCCTTTGAAGTCTTGGATCTCTGCTCGTTCTCTGGAGCTGTTCGAACGCCACAAAGATATCTCCGCGGAATCAGATTGCAACGAGCGGCGCCGTTCTACCAACCGGCTGCTTAAGCAAAGCCTCCGCAAGGATCGCGAGACATGGTGGTCTGAGCGTGCTTTAGAGATGGAGACTGCTGCCCTCTCTGGCAACACTCGCAGGCTTTTCCAACTCATTCGGTCCACTGGCCTCAGGAAGCCTGGTGTCAGTGAGGTCATTTGTGAGCTGGATGAGTCTCCGATCACCAACCAACAGAGGCGTATGGACCGCTGGGTCGAGCACTTTCACTCGCAGTTCAACTGGCCTCCACCATCCATCAGTACATGCAGTACACCTTGCTGTCCACCTTGGCTAGTCCCATTGAATCCACCCAGCGAAGCGGAAGTCTGTCTCGAGATTCGACGCTTGAAGCGCTTCAAGGCTGCCGGCTTAGACGGACTTCCTCCGGAGCTATTCAAGTATGGCGGTGTGGCAGTCATTAACCAGCTAACCGCGCTGTTCGCAAAAATTTGGCATGAAGAGAAAGTGCCTCCCTCTTGGGGCGAATCAGTTATTGTCCCAATTTTCAAGAAAGGCGCTCGCACTTCATGTGCAAATCATCGCGGGATTAGTCTTATTTCGGTTGCCTCTAAGCTGTTGGCATCCATTCTACTTCGTAGACTATCCCCAGTACGTGAATCGTACTACCGTGAAGAACAAGCTGGTTTCCGTGTTGGCCGCGGATGCGTGGATCAAATCTTCACGCTCCGCCGACTCCTTGAACATCGCCACATTTATCATAGGCCCACTATCGTTGCATTCCTAGACACACGTGCCGCTTTTGACTCCGTTGATCGACCTGCTTTATGGCGTTGCTTACTAAAGAACGGGGTGCCAGAGAAATATACCGCCATCTTACGAGCACTTTACCTTCACACATCCGGCAGATTGAGGGTCTATGGCAAGCTTTCCTCACAATTCGCTGTCAATAGCGGTGTGCGACAGGGCTGCCCTATGTCCCCATTCCTCTTCAACTTCGCAATCGAAGACGTTCTGTCGAATGCTGTAGAAGGTTTTCAACATTTTGGCCTAGAGCTTCTACCGGGTGAGCGCGCGACCGACTTAGATTATGCTGATGCTATCGCCTTACTTGGTGACGATCCTCAGGGTATGCAACTCATTCTGGATCGTTTGGCGGTTGAAGCATCTAAGTATGGCATGAGCTTCGCCCCATCGAAGTGTAAAGTACTGCTCAAGGATTGGCTTTCACCTGCACCCGTGCTCACTCTCCAAGGTGCACAACTTGAACAGGTAGATAGTTTCGTCTACCTTGGGAGCTGTGTTTCCGCTGACGGCACAATCAACAAAGAAGTTTCGCTTCGTATCGCTAAAGCTCGATCAGCATTTGTCAATCTGAGGCACTTGTGGCGTCGTCGCGACGTCTCATTCTCATTAAAGGGCCGAGTTTACAGCGCGTCCGTTCGCTCAGTATTGTTGTATGGGAGCGAGTCCTGGCCGATTCGCGTGGAAGACATGCGTCGTCTTTCTGCGTTTGATAACGGTTGCTTAAGGAGGATCGCTCGTGTTCGGTGGCAACATCGAGTTACCAGTAATGACGTTCGACGTCGCGTCTTGTGGAATGCAAGTATTTCCTTCAACAAACTGGTTTTGTTGCGCCAGTTAAGATGGCTCGGTCATGTCCTACGCATGGCACCTGAGCGTTTACCGCGTCGCGCTCTATTCGCTCGTCAAGGACCTGGCTGGAAGCGACCGCGTGGTGATCAGCCTTCCACTTGGCGACAGCGCATGAAATCGCTGACGTCGTGTCTAGCCGCTGTTGGACCCGTACGTCTTCCAGGATGGGGACCCAAAGATGGGGAGTGCCAATGGCTTAGGACACTTGAAGACATGGCCCGCAACCGGAATCAATAAAAGAATTGTGTACAGTGTTGTGTTGATTCACATGTTTAATTCTACAAACATTGAAAATGACAAAAAAGAGAAAAATCGGCGTGTGACAAACAAACTAAAAATGTTTTGTTCTATATTTTTGTCAAAATATTCCATTTTCTTGCGGCATATTAGCTGAAGTGTGTTGCCCACATCCAGCTAGCGTGCCACGACGATTATGACGCAATGACTGTCTCTTATACACTGATTTCCATGGCTTTCTTGGCTCTATGTCTAGTTACTAGACTGTTGAGATTACATACATACATACTGATCTCAAGATGATCCAGCAAACATGAGCACGGGAGTACTACGTCAGAAAACGGAGTTCCATTTGTAATAGCGGATGAATACTGTTGAGCTAAGAGATCCACTTTCGCAGCATCCTCCTGAAGTAAGGCAGCGTGTTTACTGGAATACAGAGATAGAATGCCCTTACCACCTTTGGTACCCCTTTTCAGATATGAGAGAACATTTTAGGGGAGCACCTGGACTGCACAGCCAATCGAAATTTGTAGTTTTGGCAATTCTCCCGCTTCTTCAAGATACAAGGGTTCCTAAGCGTTTTGCATTGCAAGTAGTCGGCCGTCGATTGTGTACACTTGAATCGATCCCATAATTTGCGTCTTTTGTTCATCAGAGACCTCAACTGTTTGTCAATCCAAGGAGGACCTCTTGTTAGACCTCTACTTTTAGAAATAAGAACAACCTGGTTGATTAGCGACATCATGTTGGAGTTAAAGTGAGTCCAAGCATCGTCAACACAAAAAATGAGGAATGGTCCAGTCCATGTTAGAAGCAGCCTCCAACAGACGCTGCAGGTCGACTCGCCAGAAATTACGCCGGAAACCACCTTGGTCATGAACAGAAAATCGACGTGTCCATTGGAAGGAAATAGCACAGTGATCACTCTTACCAATAGGTTGCATAACAACCAGGTCGGTGACATCTGACGGCATCGGGGATAACACTAGATCAAGAATGTGCGGCGTGTGGCCTGAGAACAACCGAGTGGGTGAAAATACATGCTGAAACAAGTTACAATCGAGAACGGTCTGAAGGAGAAGGGCATCAAAAGAGTCAGAAGGAAGACCACAATAAAGCAGGTCCCACTCAATGCCAGGTGCATTGAAGTCTCCAACAATTAAGCAGTCCTTACCTTTGGCGTGCGATTTAATTGAATCCAGCAAAAGAGCTCCCGAACCCAAAGGAGATCTATAGGCGACACAGACCAGGAGAGATCTACACCCGTCATGAATACGACACCACAGAGCTTCGAAGCCACCATCTATATCACAAGTAGCATCAAGCAAATGTGCCTTGAGGTTCGCCCTCCAATAGAGTATAACGCCACCGCCTGACCTCACTCCGTGGCGATCAGCCCGGGAGAAGTGATATCCAGGGATATATACTTCCGAGTCACGGATGTTCGGGGACAGCCACGTCTCAGAGAAAGCCATCAAATCAGGGTGATTATCGATGGCAAGAAGTTGAATCTCGTCCAATTTGTTCCGCAAACTGCGCACATTAGCGGACAACACACTCAAACCGTTCTTCGACCTTACTGTCCGGGTAGGACAAGGATGGGTCTCCAGCGAGTTCTCGGAGTTTTCGGAACCACTCGAAAATCCACAATGTGAAGGTCCGTCTCACCATTTGCCCGGCGGGTTCGAAGTTCATCAACTGCACTCTTCATTTTTATCCGATCTTCAGGGGACAGATCTCTCAGAACATAAAACGATTCTCCTTTGAGACGTGAAGTGCGTCGGAGGATGCGCCTGCATTCATCCTCGTTTTGGCATACGATCTTGAGAGGACGAGACTTTGTAGAGTCCTCCTGCTTCCTGCCAATGCGAAAGGCAGAAACAACATTTATCCCCGGTTCACCTTCATCAAACAACAGTGAAATCATCCTTATTAAAAACGCTTCATCATCTAGGATCCTTTCAGCTGGCGTAGATTTAGAAGACTCCGGCGCATTTACCACTATAAGGCAGCGGTCACGAGAGGGACGATGGGAGTCCCTAGATGTCTGCTGCTTAGGAGAAATCGATGTGTCCTTAACCAAATTCTCCAACTGAGTAAGTCTATCAAGAACTTTTTTAATCTCCAATTGCGAAGAGGGCTTGGCTTTGATACTAGATTTTGCTTTTGGCTTCGCTTCTCGCATATCTGAGTTGCGGCTGCCTGACGGCGCTGCGAGTCCTTTCACCACAGATGCATAGGTCCTGACCGCAGGCTCGGCATGCCGAGCAGCAAGATTTACTGAGGGAGACGTGGCACGACTTTGCTTACCGATGGGAGTTACGAATCCAGAACAGGGGGAAGAAGGACCCACAGGTAAAACTGAGTCCGGGGAAGCAATCAACGCAGTGTGAGGAAGAGAGGGACGTGGACTAAGCGCTGGTAAACCGGCAAGTACACGTCTGTCACTGGTTGTTACTCTGCATGAGTCACAAAAGAAAGCGATAGCTTGAGACGGTGTCCGTTGTAGATATCCATATAGGCCCGGACAGATACCACAGCAAGCAGCATGAATCCAACCATCACACAAAGAGCACTGTACGGCCTTCGATCGGTGAGTGACACTCTTACTACAGGAGACATCTGGAAGCCATTGGGAAATGATAAAGGACGTAAACCAGTGGTAGCACGAAAAAATACTCGTCAACCGAGAGCTCTGCAGTACAGGACGACAGTTCAGTAGGGACAAGAACGATAGGATAATCCCGTGAATGTTCCTTCTTTTGCGTATCGTAGGATCGGGAATTGACAGGTCTGCTTGAGATGTTGAAAAGCCTAAAACAAAGACCGCATCACACCCTGTCCAACCAATTACTGCCCACATTTTCCTGCCCAACAGTCCCTGCCAGGCCGGTTTATGTGAAGTAAAAAAGTGAAGGGTAAGCTAAGCAAACAAGAGGAGGAATGTCAGCTAAATAATGATAATACCAAGGTGTGAGAAGAAATTAAAAAACGAAGGGAAAGTTGAAGATACAAGTCGGTTAGCAGAAGGGGAAGGTTTGGTACTGCCACCCAAGAGCATCTAACTGACGCTCGAAACCCGCTACCCTAGATTCCCTAATCACGTGTGCCGGAAACGAGTTCCAACGTTCAATAACTCGACGCGACAAGCGAGTTTCCGTCCTTACCCGGTCAGAACGCTGTTTGTGCAGCTTTAACGGGTGACCTCGGAGACTAGGCAGCTTGGCGGGACTAAATAGCCAGGACAAGTCTGAACCGATCTTACCCGTTAAGATACGGTAAGTGAGGATCAAGTCTCCTCTAATTCTGCGGTAGTGCATTGAGTACATACCCAAGCTAAGCAAACGTTCGGGATACGTCTGCCCCTTAAGCCTTGCACTAACCCTGTACCCACTCGCAAAACCCTCTCCAGTTCCATTTTGTCCCTTACAAGACAAGGTGGACAAGCCTGGATACAGTACTCTAAGTGAGGTCGCACAAAAGCTGAGAACAGCTTCACAAAAATATTGACCGTTAGGACACCGAAGGAGCGGCAAATAAACCACATCATACGGAACCCTCTACAAGCAGCCTTCCTCCAATTTTCCCCAGAGTGAAGCAATGAGGTATGGGTGATACCTAGATTAACCTGCTGAATGACAACAGGGAGTTCACTTCCACCAAATACATAGCGCGTGGGGGGACTAGCACCTCCAATGCGGAGGACAGAACATTTCGTCTGGTTTATGGGCATCAACCATAAGGTTGACCAATCCCAGAGCATATCCAAGGCAGTCTGAAGTGACCCAGAGCCATCAGGGATATCCACAATATTCCAGAGCTTGAGGTCATCAGCAAACAATAGCGACGGTACTCCAAGCTCCTGGGGTAGGTCATTGACATAAATTGCGAAAAGCAACGTCCCTAGAACCGAGCCCTGCGGAACGCCACTATGTAAATGAATGAAATGTGTCAGCTTATACGCCGTAACGGCGCTTCGCTGCCGCGCGACCACCACCAGTCGCGCGCGGGCTGAGTATACCGCGAGGACGCCCACCCCTACGCGGATTCGAACCGGTGACCTTATGGTTGGAAAGCAAACGTGCCGACCACTCGGCCACCGGCCGAGAACAGCTTGTCTAAGCGAAAGGCTACGCCCCACGCGTACACACTGTTCTCTGCCCTCTAGGAAAGCAGAAACCCATTTAAGGGCGGCTCCAGATATCCCATACGATCTCAACTTCAGTGAGAGTCGTCGTCGTCAGTATCAAAGGCTTTCGAGGAGTCAACGAAAAGCACGTCGATGGCGTGACCGTTGTCTACTGCCTCAGCCCAGTTTTCATGAGCTTCAAGTAAATTTGTCAGACATGAAAACCCCTTACGGAATCCGTGCTGGGCCGCACTGAGAAGGGTAAACTTAATCAGATGATTTTTCACCGAATCCCTGACCAATTTTTCAAACAACTACTACACTAGTTGAGCTGACAGGCCGGTAGTTCGCAGGTAGAACTCTGTCCCCACCCTTAAAAATCGGACAGATGATTGCCTTCTTCCATTCAGAAGGTAAGGCACAACTGTCGAGTGATACTGTAAACATGCATGTCAGAGGACCACTTAGCTCAGCGGCCAATTCATGCACCAGCTTCGGATGAATTAAATCAGGGCCAGAAACTTTTGAAGGATTTAGCCCGAAGACTTGTGTTTCCGACATGCTGATTTCAGTTAGGCAAGAATCCTCCGGAACTTTTGTGACCAGCTCAACTTGAGGTAGAGAGGCCTCATGAGAAAAGACACCAGTATCCAGTTCGCTAAGTATACAGGCATTATAGTCGGTTTGCCCATGGGTCCCGTCCGCTCGTAGTAAAGCCGGTATAGACGAGTTTGTACCGCTACGTCTCTTTACGCAAGCAAAGAACTTCTTTGGGTTTGTTACGGCTGCGTTAGCCAAACCCTCCTCGTACTGAAGACGAAGAGTTCTAAGATGATGCTTACATTTATTTCTAACCGCTCGATAGCTTTCGTAGGCGCTGGTTGATGAAGCCGCTTGGTAAGTTCGCCAGCACTTAGAGCGCTTCCTGAGCAGGTATTTACCTGTATGATCTATCCATGGAGGCTGCGCCCGTGTCACCCTTCTCTTAGTGAGTGCGATGTGGGGAGCAGAAATCTCGGTGAGGTATGCCTTAAATTTTTCCCAGGCTGTCTCAACGGTGTCAGCCACGGTGATCGCACAACGCAAAACTGAGGCTTTGTCTCGCATTGCGTTAAAGTCTGCCCGCTAAATATTTGGACATGCCTCAGCGGTAGCTTGATGACACTTAGTTAGAGCACATCTAAAGGATATGCAGACATGGTCACTGGCTCCTAGAGGACAGTCGTAGGTAATATCACTTACGAAATCGTGTGACTTCGCAAAAATGAGATCCAAGGTAGACGGAATTTGGTTGCGCATATATCTAGTCGGGAGGTCCACGAACTGATACAAAGGCAATTGCAATGTTAGCTCAAGGAGATCCGAACCGAAAGTGCCCACCGCCGAACTGCAAGATAGATTAGCCCAGCATATTTCAGGGAGGTTGAAGTCACCCAGTAGTAGACACCTATTGGCAGCCTGAGTACGAATAAATTCAATAACCGCCCTGGAAATACTTCCAGGACTTCGATATACCACTACAAATGTAAAATGAGCAGAGGAAGTGCACACAATAGTCGAGAGGACTTCAACAGTTTGATCCGGCGATTGAAACACACAGGTCCTCAAAACATCAAGTTTACAACTCACATAAAGAGCGACGTCCCCACCTTGGCCAACGGAGCGATCGCATCTAAGCAGTGCGTAGCCAGGAAAACATACTTCACCGTTTGTGATATCCGGGGACAGTCACGTTTCGGTGATAGCAAGTATGTCGGGACGAGAATTGTCTACAAGTAGACCCACCTCGTGTACCTTGTTCCTTAGACTACGCACATTACTAAGCACTACCCGAAGGAACGCGACACGAACAGCCCTGGGTCGTACGCTACCAGGAGAGGTTCTGGTAGGGCAGAATTTGACTTCCGGATGACCCCCTGAAAACCCACAAGACGATGGCCTTGCTCACCAGCCGCCCGCCTGCTCTTGATGGCTTCCTTTAACTTCAGTCGATCTGCCAGTGGGAGGTCAGGCTGAACGCTGACATTACTACCCTTGAGTTTGAATGCAAAGCGCATTAACGCTTTGCGTTCCTCCGGGGTTGAGAGGATTACACGAAGTAGTCGGGGTCGCGGATTTGGCGTGTCTACAGGGACGTTTCCAATCTGGTTAGTTTCCTGATACTGACACCGGGGAAACCAGGTAGAAGCATCTTGTTGACGCAGAGCTTGAAACACTGGAGGTCATCCAGCATGCGTTCCTTTGAAAGATCTGCCGCGGATTCAACAACATTACGAAAGATAACACGCCACTATCAGTAAAAGAATCACTTTGACGAGGCGTATTCACTTCACGCGTCTTCGACGCGACCCCAGTTTCGACCGGTCTGGCAGATGACACGGTGCGTTTCTTCGCAAGTGAGCTGGAGTAATTGAGGTTGAGACTTTATTCTCTGCCTCCAACTCCTTCGCCAGTCTAGTCTTTCCAGACTTTGCGGGTGTGGCCAAAGTGGACACGGCGCGTTGCTTCGCCAATAGAACTGGGGTGATTGAAATTGGAGTTTTGGTATTCAGGGCAGTCAACAGAAACAGTTATGGGTTAAACGGCCTGAATACCTTGCATCGCAGGCAGAGCTTGGTGTCAGTTGGAAATTGCCTTCCTAGCAACGTCGACCAGGCGGACGTCATACCACAACGTCACCGGCACAAGGCAACAAAAAGGAAGCAGGCGCTGTCCCCCTAGGGTGATGGAAGCCACCCAACTATCAACCGAAACGCACCCCCTGTCATCATCATCATCATTACACACATCAGCTAGAGGTGGGAAAACACCTCCGCTATTGTGCCGCAATACATGAAGGAAATACATACATACATAAAATACAATACACAAAGGAAAAATAGATACAACAGTTGCATGCCAGCTGAGCTACCAGCAACGGATACGCATCGTTCTGGTAAGCTTCCAGCCAGCAACTAGGCAAAAAGAAAAAAAATGTTACGTTTTACCCTACGAAATGAGATCGTAGATGGAGGGGATGGGGAGGGACAAAGAAACTCACAGCACAAACGCCATCGAGGTCGGCTCCTTGCCATGTCAGCAAGTGTATCCAGCCAAACGTGTTCACCGTCACTTGGACCCCAACCAGGGAGCCGTGACGCTCCAACCGAGGCCAGCTGGACCAAGTCATCGTTTGGCCACCTCTTCTCTTCTTCCACTCACATCCCCGGTGAGCAAACAACGCACGTCGAGGGAGTCGGTGGGCTGGCATGCGTAACACGTGGCCGAGCCATTGGAGCCTGGTGCGGGAAATAACGGTGTTGAGCGGTTCAGATCTTTTTCCTAGGCCGTAAACAATGCGTCGAACACGCTCGTTACTCACGCGGTGTTCCCACCAGATGTGAGCCAAACTGCGAAGGCACCGATGGTCGAACGTAACTAGCCTCTTCATGTCCGCCGACTTTAGGGACCAGGTTTCGCAAACGTACAGTAAGGTCGAACGTACCGCTGCACTGTACACTCTACCCTTCAGGGCGTGAGTGATGTCGCGCCGCCATCATAGGTGGCGAAGGTTAGCAAAAGCACTTCGAGCTTTCGCTATACGGTTCGTGATCTCGTCTTCGATCCCAAGGGCGCTGATACAACTTCCCAGGTAGTTGAATTTCTGTGTGACTTCTAGCTGATCCCCACCAAGGGTCAGCGCAGGAGGCGATCCCTACCAATCTTGCAGGAACGCTTTGTACTTCGATGGTGTAAAGCGAAGCCCGAAGCGGCTGACAGCCAGTGCTAATCTGTCCAGCGCGGCTTGGCACGTCTGGGAGCTGTCACATATGAGGGCAATGTCGTTTGCATACTCCAAGTCAAGAAGTCGTTCTCCTGGGAGTAGCTCCACACCTTCCAAGTCATGTCCTGCAAATGCAAACTCCATGGCTTCGTCAATAACGAAGTTGAAGAGGAAAAGTGACAGCGGGCATCCTTGTCTCACACCGCTGGAGATATTGAAGGGTGGCGACAGCTTGCCGTAAGCCGTCACTCTGCCCGTGCTACGCGCATATAATGCTTGGATAATATTTACATATTTCTCGGACACACCTTTCCTGAGTAGACAATTCCAAAGGGCACACCGATCAACCGAATCGAAGGCACCTTTGATGTCGAGGAACACGACTACGGTGGGCCGCCAATATGTGTGACGGTGCTCCAACAACTGACGCAAGGTAAAGATGTGGTCGATGCAGCCACGACCTCGACGAAACCCGGCTTGCTCCTCACGAATCTGGCTTTCACGAACGCCAGTCAGTCTGTGAAGAATTATGGAGGCGATGGAAATCAGACTGATTCCTCTATGGTTGTCGCATTCCGAGCGCGAGCCGCCTTTGAAGATGGGAACAATAACGGAGCGGCTCCAGTCGGTTGGGACAGTCTCTTGCTCCCACAGTTTCACTAGTCATTCATGTAAAGCATCAACAAGAGCAGAACCTCCGAATCTGAAGAGGGCTGGAGGAAGATCACTGGTCCCGCGGCTTTATTCAACTTCAACAGTCCGATCTCACGTTCGACTTCTGAGCAAGAGGGTGGATTAAAAGGGACAGCCCACGGAGCAGGGCGATCAGTGACCGGCGAATCGGACAATTCTAGCCGATTAAATTGCTTTTTAAAGTGCTCAGCCCAACGCTCCAAACGTTTTGAAAAATTGTGGATAGTCTGTCCACTTTCATCACAAATTGTTTCACTAACACCAGGTCTCCTGCTGGCCGTTTCCCGTATCAGACGGAATAACTTACGGTGGTTGCCAAGGGCAGCGGCCACTTTCATCTCTGACGCACGATGAGACCACCATGATTCGCAGTCTCTCTTCAGGCTAGCGCGAAGTTTTGCCCGGAGCTCTTTGCGAGTTTCATTGTGCTCGCTTCCAGCCGGGATATGCTGGCGAGCGTCGATAAGTTCCAGAGACCGAGAAGAGACCCAATGTCCATGTTGGCTTTTAGACATACCACATGAGGATTTGCCCGCTGCTAGTAAGGTCTGGCGAACATGTGACCAGTGACCATCAATTGTCTCCAGTGAGCGTTTATCCAACTCGCATGTCAGCGTACTTCGATATGCATTCAGAACAGCTGGCTTTGTCAGTTGGCTGGTGTCAATGCGCTCACAGCGTCATCGTGGGCGTCCGCCAAAGCGCATCCGCATTTCAGCACATACAAGTGCATGATCAGTGTCCACACCTGTGCTCCAAATCGAGCGACAATTCTGGATGCAGCCTCTCCATCGGTAACTAACAGCAATGTGATCGATCTGCGTCCAAGGCTGGTGGGCGCCAAGTCACTCTCCGGCGGGTGCTGTGTCGGAAATTAGTGCTCGCAACAAATAAGCGAGCACCTTCACACAAATGAAGTAACCGCTCACCGTTATCATTACGGGAGCCTACACAGTGCTGACCACCCAGATGCATTTCATCAGTGGACAACTTTCCAACTTGTGCGTTCATATCCCCCGCCAGCACAACAGTGTCCGTGCTTCTTCTGTGGCGAAGGAGCTGTTTCAGTTGGCGGTAGAAATCGTCCTTTACCGAATCATCGCTACAGTTTGTGGGCGCGTAGGCAGCGATGATGATGTTAGTCCCGCGCGACTTCAAAGCTTTAGACGAGCCAGCCAATCGGACCGCACACATCCGGCTACTGATTGGAATCCAACCAACCAGAGCAGCTTCAGCCCAGGGACTCAGGGCAATGCCAACACCAGCTTGGCCGGTGCTCGAAGCTGCATCGTCACCGGATAGGCGCAATGAGAAAACACTGCTTGCATCACCTGAAGGGGATCGCAAAGTGAGCACAGAGCTTGAGTCTTGCAGGCGGGTCTCTGATGAGCAGCAGATATCGATCGAAAGGGTCTCCAATGTTCGAGCAAGTGCTGCCTGTTGACCGATCTGTAGTAGTGTGCGTACATTGAGGCATGCCAATCTGAAGGAGGATCGAGGGCTCCAAATGGAAGCCGATGAACTGGAATGGACCGCTTGGTTGGACATGGGCTTGTCGACAGGAGAGGAGTGACGCTCGTCGTTCACATGTGAGTTGAAACTAGAAGATAAATGCCTAGCAAAGCATGTTGGGGGAGGGCCAAGAATCGGGGGATTGAAAACTGGGGGATATAAGTGAAGTTGGAAGAGGACGGTAAGAGTGAAAAAGCATAAGAGGGGGAATAAGAAGACGGGAATGTTTGAGCAGTAGCATCCAAACCCCTCCGTCGCAACGAAGCTGGACCTTAACGTGGTGCGACGGTTTGTGTACCTCAATGACCCATTGAGCTATACTGGGTGATGCTCCGAGCATCTTGAGAGCTACTCCTACCAGGTTGGTCAATGGTGAGAGGTCAGACAAACTCAGTCTCCTGGTCCTCCAGGTTGGGGGTTTGAAATGGGATGGCGTCCATTTCTGTAAAATTAAATCACTGCCACTCCGCTGCCTTGCGGACAGGCTTTTGAGCCAAAGGCTTTGGATGAGGATCCTAATCGTTCTCCTGTCTAGGTCTGGGCGCCCTGGCAGTATCCCAGCCCACATACAACCATGACATTTTCTTCAAACATAAACTTCATCTTGCATCGGCCGTCGCGCAGTTTATCAAGGGTCGCCTTATCTGCTGCATACAGCAGGGCGGATAAGCGAAAACATGCTACTGCTGGCGCCTCCCTTCTTTCTTTTCCACCTTTTTTTCTTACTCCTATCCCGGCCCCTATTACTAACCTTCCTTCTATAATTCCCAGCTTACTTGACAGCAACCGAAGTGCTACTGGAGTAGTACCGTCTGCAGTCACCAACCCACAGCACCTATCGGACGCCTATCGGCAAAAGTTCCTTATAAGGCCACGCTGTCCCGTTACCATGGCGACATTCAACGTCCGCACCCTAAGACAAACAGGTCAGCAGGCTGCACTCGCACGCACCTTGGACACACTGGGTGTTGATGTGTGTTGTGTGTCCGAAACTAGGATTAATGACCTTAACGGGGTTATTGAATTGACTGCACCCGGCTTATCCTCTCGTTATTGGTTGCACGCATCCGGAGACGCCGATGCGGCACTCACGGGTCAAGCTGGTGTAGGTATCATTCTCAGCTCCAAGGCTGAGTCATCATTGGTTGATTGGATTCCGGTGAACAGCCGTTTGTGTGCAGCCCGTTTGACGACATCAGCCAAGGTGAATTCGCGAAGTAAAACAAAACGCTGTTTGTTTGTGATTTCTGCTTATGCTCCCACCGACTGCAGTTCTAATGCAGTCAAGGACACTTTCTATCACGAACTGAACACGCTGCTACGCAGTGCTACTAGTTCAGATATTATAGTACTTGCAGGGGATATGAACGCACAATTAGGGCGTCTGAGCTCTTCAGAAGCTCAGCTGGGTGGTAAGTATGGACTTAACTCTGAACGGACTGACAACGGCGAGCGTCTTCTGCAACTGTGTGCGGAGCACCAGTTGTTTCTTAGTAGCACTGCTTTTAGACACAGTGGGCGCCGAAGTGCCACTTGGCGTCCACCTGTAGCTGGCCAGCGATGGACCCAAATTGACCACATAGCCATAAGTTACAGGTGGCGCGGTTCCATTCTGGATTGCCGCTCGTACTGGAGTACCTGTGTCGACTCTGATCATGCCTTGGTGCGCTGTCGTTTCTACATGAACTTTACCGGAAGGCGCACAAAGCGTCTCCCCCGATTGGCAACGGAGAAATTGTCCCAGCCCTCTATCAAGCAAGCCTATCAAGAAGCACTGCATAGCGAACTCTCGCTGTCTTGTCCTAATGACACTGAACTTCAGTGGAATAGGATCTCGACCGCTATGCACGACGCAGGAACATCTGTTTGTGGCACTATCAGTCGTCACCGCACTAGTCACTGGATATCCGAGAGGTCCGTGAACCTTTTGGAAGCTAGAAGGCATCTCCCGGCTGGTTCTGAACACAATGTGACCAAACGGGCTATTAGCGTGAACTAAAGCGGAACCTACGTGCTGACAAGGAAGCCTGGTGGACCAGTAGGGCTCAAGAAATGGAGGAGGCAGGAGCAGTAGGCAATTACCGCAAGCTCTTCCAACTAATACGCACCACTGGTCCGAGAAAACCAGGCGTCAGTGAGACAATCAGGGACAGCGCGGGTGCGCTGTTACACAATAGGGAGCGCCGTATGGCTCGTTGGGCTGAACACTTTGAAGATCAGTTCAGCTGGCCCCCTGCTCCCGGACCTCTTCCTACTCAGGTGATGCAGGACGTGCCATGGACGGTCAGTTTAGAGCCTCCGTCGGAGGCCGAGGTCCGAAACGCGATCACAGCCCTCAATCGTTTTCGTGCCGCTGGCCCGGATTCCCTCCCACCTGCACTATTTAAGGATGGAGGTGACGTCCTCTGCAAAGCACTGACCTCCCTATTCGAACGTATTTGGAACGAAGTGTGCCAGCTAATTGGAGCGAATCGATTATAGTGGCAATATACAAAAAGGGCAGTCGCACAGACTGTGCGAACCACAGGGGTATTAGCCTAACGCCAGTTGTGACAAAATTACTGGCCTCGATTCTCGTTCGTCGCCTCACTGCAGAACGGGAATCTCGGATTAGGGAAGAGCAGGCTGGTTTTCGCCAAGGACGTGGCTGTATAGACCATATATTTACTTCGCGGCAGGTGCTATATCAGCGCCACGCATACCGCAGACCGACAATAGCTGTGTTCCTCGATTTCAAGAGTGCGTTCGATTCGGTCGATCGATCGATTCTGTTTGAATTACTTGTGCGAAAAGGTGTTCCCACGAAATATGTGAACATCCTTCGTTCTCTGTACTCGAACACTACAGGCCGCGTCAGGATCTACGATGGCCTATCGGATAGCTTTCCGACCACATGTGGCATTCGTCAGGGTTGCCCGATTTCCCCGTTTTTGTTCAATTTCGTTGTGGATTCTATCATGGAGTGTTCCCTTGCGGAATCTCACGATGTAGGTGTTGAAGTGCTGCCTGGTGAACGGTTAGTTGATCTTGATTATGCGGACGATATCGTCTTGCTTTTCGACGATTTTGCGGCGGCACAATCAACCCTGAATAGCCTATCCAGAGTGGTCCCATTATTTGGTATGCACTTCGCACCTTCAAAGTGCAAAGTGTTGCTTCAGGACCACCAGCCACTTGATGACCCCTTGACGCTTGCTAACGAGGAACTCGAGGTGATTGATCATTTCACTTATCTTGGCAGCTGCATCAGCAATGATGGGCGCATAGAAACTGACGTGAGCTCACGCATTGCAAAGGCCAGAGCTGCCTTCTTGAACCTGCGTCATCTTTGGCGACAGAAGGGAGTTTCCCTCCGTCTGAAAGGCCGTGTATACAAGGCCACAGTGAGGGCCGTTCTGCTCTATGGTAGTGAAACTTGGCCCCTTCGGTCTGAAGACCTGAGGCGCCTTCAAGTCTTTGATCATCGTTGTTTGCGAAGCATTGCTGGTGTCGGATGGCATCAGCGTGTCCACAACGATGATGTGCGTAGGCGAGTACTAGGTGGTGATGATCATGCTAGCTCCCTAGAACAACAGATAGCACTGAATAAGTTGCGTTGGCTCAGGCACGTGCTACGCATGCCTGGTCACCGCTTACCTAGGAGGGCCTTGTTCAGTCTACCAGGTGTAGGATGGCGCAAGGCTCGAGGTGGACAGAAGTTGACTTGGCAGCGGGAAATGAAGTCACTGACAACCAAACTGGGTGCCGTTGGTCCGTCTCGCCTTCCGGGTTGGAGTCCACGTAACTCGCCTTGTGCTTGGCTCGAGACTTTACAGGACATGGCTCGCAACCGACACCAGTGGCGCGTCTGCTGCCGTCTCCTAATCGGATTGCCTGTTTAAAGTGTGTTTGGTGCTGAGTTATCTGCGGGGTAATGGCTGATTATGACGCGTGGCAGTGAAAGCCGCAAGGAAGCTGTCTCGCCGATGCCGCCTTATCTTTGCACGATAGCCAGCTGTTTGTGACGGTATGTTGTCTACACAAGGTGTAGGCGCCTTGACCCTGAATGTTTGCTTAGGGCATTAAGGTTTTCAGGTAAGTCCCCCTTCTCTCCCTCTTCTTATTCTTTATTTCATAGGTCCTCATGGTTGTATGGCAGCAAAGCATCAGTTCAAATGGCTGATGTACTGCTGTTGATGATGATGATGATCCAAACCCCTATCCACCCTGCTCGATGCAGCAGATAGGGCACCGTTGATTATCCTCTGCGGTGGCCAGAGCATCAGCAATTTGTTTGAAGTGTGATTCATTGTATTGCGTGGGCAGGATACTGTCAGGCTGCCCAGGCCTAGACAGGAGAACGATTAGGGTTCTCAACTAAAGCCTTTGGTTCAAAAACCTGACCGCAAGGCAGCGGGTTTGGCGTTGGGCTACAAGGAGTCCATTTTAAGGAATAAGGTGCCATCCTCATTCCAACCCCCAACCTGGAGGACCAGGAGGCTGAGTTTGTCTGACCTCTAACCATTGACCAATCTGGTATGACTGACTCTGAAGGTGCAAAAGCACCACCCAGCATAGCTTAATGGATCGCTGAGGCACACAAACCATCGCACCACGGTAAGGTCCAGCCTCATTGCGATGGCGCACCCCCTGTACTTCCGACGCATCCCGACTGTCAGTTCCGCAGTGTACAAAACCGTGAATAAACGAGCCAGAGCAGGGCATATGCAACCTGCAAACAAGAACGAAAACGCGTGCATCATTTGCGACACCGAGGATGGACCAATAACCAGCGGAGACCTCGTTCACTAGGTTATGTGCTGCAAATGCAACCGATGGATTCATCAGGTATGCGCGGGGTACAACGGAGACAAGAAGCACTAGACATGTATCTTTTGCATGTGAGTTCACCTTTTCTAACCCAAGTTCCCTTCATGCATGCTCATGAGAACGACACACCGGCCTCTTTTTGGACCACCTATGTTGCTGCAGCGACATGCTTCACCCGGCTGGTAACCGAAGCTGCTTGAAATGTGCCAGGTGCCGCATGGAACCAACCGCATGGCAGCCTAGGGGGTGGCTCACCGAACGACGATTATACCTAAAGGTTTATTTGTTTGGCAGCGGAACCCCATTCTCAGCGTCTGTTCATATACACGGTATGCCAGGCGTACTGCAGCTAAACATGCTTGCTCAGTCATCATGGCGTGAAACAGGTAAG
Source organism: Dicrocoelium dendriticum (assembly GCA_944474145.2). NCBI lineage: Eukaryota > Metazoa > Platyhelminthes > Trematoda > Plagiorchiida > Dicrocoeliidae > Dicrocoelium > Dicrocoelium dendriticum. The sequence goes on along the minus strand of CALYDF020002802.1, from coordinate 9,229 downwards.
GGTAAGTCATTTTCGTTCCTTAGTATGTACACACACATCACTACAGTTTCACCTTTTACCCACATGTCTTTCCTTGACCCCTCGCGGGTGCCCGCACGAGTCACCCATAAAGGCGTCCTTCATCAGTTACGTTCAGCATTTATTTCCTACACCTATTACCACTGCATGGAACATAGCCCGGACCTCAGTGAGCCACTGTGTTGACTCGACAGGCCACTACTGTCCTCAACCACAGCGGGAGCACTGCATGGGCCTGAGCAACACATCCGCTGCGTAACATTTACCCTTCCCCTGGTATTACGTTGACGCTGTATTGCTGAGACATTCTGTGGAGCCGGCAAAATCTCTTTGGTAGTGGCCAGCTTATGTGAGTAGTTAGTCAGCTCTATTGCACATGGTAACATGGCTGTGACATCTTAAGTTGAGCCGGCAACATTTAATCCTTACCGGCGCCCAGCGTATGTAAGTAGACCGTTAGCTCTATTGAATATGGTAGCATTTCTGTGACAGTCTGTGGAGCCGGCAACAACCTTCGTTTGTTAGCGGCCAGCTTGTGTGAGTAGTTAGTTGGCTACATCGTATATGGTAGCATTGCTGTGGCATCTTCCGTGGAGCCAGCAATCACTAATACTTAGGAGCGACCAGCTTGTGAGTAGATAGTTAGCTCTATTGCGTATGACAGCATGCCTATGACATCATAACTGGAGCCGACAACATCTCATAGTTACTGGCGTCCAGCTTATGAGTATTCATTTAGCTCTACTGCATAAGGTAGCATCACAAGTGGAGTCCGGAACACCTAATACTTGTCGGCCGCCAGGTTATTTAAGTAGTCAGTCCGTCCTATTGCATTTTCTAGCATTGCTGTGACGTCTTCTGTGGAGCCAGCAACCTCCACTACTTAAGAGCGACCAGCTTAAGTTAGTAGTCAGTTAGCTCCACTGCGTATGCTAGCATCCCTTTGGACATATGAGGTGGAGTCGGGAACAGATAATACTTGCCGGCCGCCAGCTAAGTTGTGTAGTCAGTCCGTTCTATTGCATATGGTAGCATTGCTGTGTCTTTCTGTGAAGTCAGCAACCTCTAATAGTTAAGAGCGGCCAGCATATGTTAGTAGTTAGTTGGTTCTGTTGCACAGTGCAGCATTGCTGTGAGACCATAAATGGAGCCGGCAAGATTTTTCAATTACTGACCACCAGCTTAATTTAGTAGGCCGTTACATGTAGTCCGTATACTGAACCACATAATCGCCTCGTCATCCCTTCGTCGTCTTACGATAAGCTTTTGCTAACATGTATAACTATTCACAGCCAACCGCTTATATTTCTAAGTAAATTACTTTAAAAGCTGTTACCCCATCAAAAATGCTGCAGGAAACTCTGTTATTTACCACATACCGTAGGATCATAGGATTGTAGAGAGCAGAAGGAGGAATCCTTTGTCAGCTCCATCGCTTCCCGATCATTGTGTGGAGGCCGCGATTTGATGTTAAGCGGTAATCCACAAGGGACCGTGACAGCTACGGTGGAAGCTGCAAGGGTCCACCGTATTCAAAAGATAAGCTAACATCCGCTTGAAACATTCCTCTGCCTGAGCATCGACTATATGCTTCGGTAAGTCGTTCCAATCGTTGACTACGCGAGTTGATAGAGCGAAAGCAGGATGAACACGGAGCCTTCTGGGTTTAATCAGTTTCCAGTTGTGGCCTCGAGTTGAACTGTTTGCATTGAATTGAAAGCAGGCCCGCAGCTCCATTCCCATCTCTCCTCTCAGGATACGCCTGGTGAAAATCAGGTCGCCGCGACGTCGGCGATAATCCAGGGAGAACAGGTTCATGCGCGGAAGTCTCAGGGGATAAGGCAAGTCCCGTACCTCCAAGATGTGTTTCGATCCCCGCCGCTGGACCTTCTCAATGTCACATTCGAACTTGGTGAGAGGGAAGATGGCAGCTAATCCGTACTTGAGAATGGGGCGCATGTGGGAAGTAAACAATAGTCAGAAGATCTCCGGAGTCAAACGCAAGAAGGCTCTTCGTATGGCATGGGACATCCTGTTGGCAGCAGCAACCCTTCGTAAAGTGTCCTGTGTAGTCCGTAGATCAGATGACACCAACACGCCGAGGACTTTTTCAATGATTGGGGAGGACCGAGCACTTATCGCGATTTATGGGCAATCGCCATTTGACTGATCACGCATGCAACGTATGACCACGTCAAGTTCAAGTTCAAGTGGGACCGGAACAGTAGGATAAATCCCCGTGAATGTTCCTTCCGTGACGCGTCGTTGGTCCAGGGTATTATTCGTCCGCGATAACTGGAATCCAGAAGAGTCAGATCAGCGCGCGCGAATCACACCACGGTCAAGCAATTAATACCCACGCGACCTGCACTGGCAGTCCCCGCCGCACCGGTCACGTGAAATAAGAAATATATATATGTATATATATTATACACAATCTGTGGTACAGATATTGTGCCATCGGAATCATGGCTGAATAGGAAAACAATATGAATAATAAGAAAAGAGCAACAAGAAATGCTTTTTTTGTCAAGTTTACCACTCACAGTTTTTGAAAAAAAAATTTCAGTTTGTTCTTTTTTAGGGGGAGGAGGAAGGGACACCGCAACACACTGATGCACACGTCCGCCATTGACATCGAGCTTGAGCCATAACTTCCAAGGTTTTCAACCAGCAAGTATCCTCATCTCTCGGACCCCAACCAGGTAGTCGACAACAACCGGCCGAGGCCAATTGTTTCGTCAACTTTTTCATGCGGCTTCTCCATGTTGTAGGCTTCTCTGTTGTAGGCAGACCGTCTCTTCCAGCCCTGTCCAGCAAGTGCAAACAACGCACGACGGGGGTAACGCTGGACAGGCATGCGCAATACGTGTCCCAACCACCGCAGTTGATGCAGTGAGATGAGCTCCTCGAGCGAGTGGCTTCTACGTCCCAAGACACGCTGTCTAACTTCCACATTGCTTACGTGGTGCTGCCACCACACACGGGCAATGGACCGCAGACAGCGGTGCTCGAAGACGGATAGCCTGCGCAAGTCATCTTTACGAATGGGCCAGGTCTCGCATCCGTACAACAGTACAGCACGAACAGTTGCACAATAGACCCGCCCTTTGATGGAGAGATGAATGTCGTGGCGACGCCACAAATGCCTCAGCCTAGAAAAAGCGAGGCGTGCTTTCGAGATGCGCATCGAAATCTCGTCTCCAACAGCCCCGCCAGCAGTGATGCAACTTCCCAAGTAGACAAAGCTCTCCACAACCTCCAGTGTCTCACCAGCAAGCGTGAGTGCAGGCAGAGGCACCTGCCAGTCTTGAAGGAGAGCCTTGCATTTGGATGGCGAAAAGCACATACCGTACTTTGATGCTTCAATCGTCAAGCGGTTTAATGCAAGTTGGACGACCTGTGGATCGTCACCCAGCAAGACGATATCATCAGCATAATCCAAATCAACAACTCGACTACCTGGGAGGAGCTCAACGCCAGCGTTCAACGAATCGCTCAGAGCGTTCTTCAGGACATCCTCAATGGCAAAGTTGAATAGGAACGGAGAGATAGGGCATCCTTGTCGAACTCCACTGGAGACCACAAAGGTAGGCGAAAGCATGCCATAAGCCCTAACCCTGCCCGAGGTCAGACTGTATAGAGCGCGCAGTATGGAGACGAACTTCTCGGGGACACCGTTCCTCAGAAGGCACTGCCACAGTACTGTACGATCGACAGAATCGAAGGCTGCACGGATATCCAGGAACACAGCAATCGTTGGCCTCTGATACACAAGGCGGAGCTCGAGGATCTGGCGAAGTGTGAAGATTTGATCGATGCAGCCGCGACCAGAGCGAAACCCAGGTTGTTCTTCTCGCTGCAACGATTCGCGTGTTGGGGATAGCCTGCGAAGTATGATGGACACCAGCAGCTTGCAAACGACGGGGACTAAACTTATTCCTCTGTAGTTGGAGCAGATTGTGCGCAGGCCCTTTTTGAAGATAGGGACGACGATCGATTCACCCCAAGATGATGGAACCTTCTCTTTCGACCAAATTTTCGAGAACAAAACGGTGAGTTCTCGGACCAGCGATGCGCCACCATCTTTAAATAGAGCTGGGTGAAGACCATCAGGGCCGGGAGCTTTATAACGCTTCAGGTGCCGGAGCTCCTGCTCGATTTCCTGGGAAGAGGGAGGGTCTGTTGGGGTAGACCACTCGGCCCCAGCGCGAGCGCCAGAGGTAGCAGATGGAGCTGGGGGCCAACAAAACTGCGAGCCAAAATGTTCGGCCCATCGCTCCAACCGTCGTTGAAGATTGGTGATTAAGGTGCCATCCTCTTCGCATATTGTTTCACTTATACCAGATCGAACACCTTCGGTGACTCGAAGGAGATGGAAGAGTTTCCTGGTATTACCACAGAGACTAGCAAGCTCCATCTCCCTAGCACATTCACACCACCAAGCTTCGCGGTCCATTTGCAGACTCCTGCGCAACTCTCGACCAAGGTATTGGCGTTCTTCAACGTGTCTCGAATCCGATGGGATCAAGCGGCGTTTGTCCATCAGCGACAAGGAGTCGGCGGAAATCCAATGTTTCGGTGGGTGACGGGTAACTCCACAAATGTCGATACTGGCGGAAACTAACGCATCTTTGATATGCGCCCACTGCGAATCGAGATCACCGTCAATAGTTGAGCCAAGCAAAGTTGACAGTGAGGCTTGGTACCTGGTTAAAACCGCAGCGTTTTGTAGATTTGCGACGTCCGGTCGGTAGTGGGCGCGCTTAGGTGATCCTCCGAAACGCATGCAAATCTTAGCACGAACCAATGCGTGATCAGAGTCTAGAAAAGTTGACCAGTACGATCGGCAGTCCGTTACGTTTCCGCGCCATCTGTAGCTGATTGCTATGTGGTCAAGCTGGGAGCACTCTTGCGTTTGTGAGGGCGGGCGCCAGGTAGCAATCTGTCTCCTCGAGTGTCGAAAACTAGTGCTCGAAAGAAACAAGCGATGATCAGAGCAAAGAGCAAGTAGTCTGTCTCCATTGTCTGATCGACTGCCACCGAGACCAAAACTACCCCCAATGTGGTGCTCGCTTGGTAGAAGGCGGCCAACCCGTGCGTTAAAGTCCCCGGCAAGAATGACTATATCCGTCCGTTTGGAGGAACGCAGAAGTTCATGTAGTTGTTGGTAGAAGCTATCTTTAACTGCATCCGGGCTGCAGTTTGTAGGGGCGTAGGCGGAGACGACAAATAAGGCACGCTTAACATCTCGACACCTGCTTACGTTACATGAACCTCTTAGTCTGACTGCACATAGTCGGCTGTTGGCTGGGATCCAGTCAAGCAGAGCTGATTCAGCCCTGGCACTTAATACAACCCCAACACCAGCTTGACCAGTGGCGGCAGATTCTGGGTCTCCGGAAAGCCGCAAGTAGTATTTGGCGTCAGAGTTTACCGGAGAGGCCATTCTGATGACGGCGCTAGAGTCTTGTAATCTGGTCTCTGAAAGACAACAGATGTCTACCGATAGCGTTTCAAGAGTACGGGCCAGACATGCTTGTCGTCCGATCTGCATCAAAGTTCGTACATTAAACGCTGCGAGGATGAATGGAGAACCAGGTCGGAGAAGAGCTGGAGCTTCGGTGGAGTGAGAGGCGGTTGCGATCGCAGGACATTGAGAACCGGGAGTTTGGCTGTTACTTCCATCAGCTGCGAGACGTGGGTCGTTTGCGACGGTGACCGTAGAAGACACAAGAGTACATGTAGGTGAAGGACGGGAGGTGGGGTGGTCTGTGAGTGGACATTGAGCGGTTGAGTTAAGACAGAAGAGCGGCATAGCAGTGGTAGTAGTGAGCGGTGTAGTCCATGATTCGTCAGTGGGCGTGATACTACCCGGTTGCCCAGGCCGAAGTAGAGGGTTGTCTTAGGGGGCCCTACCCCGAGCCTTTGATCAAAGATCTAACCTACAAGGCAGCAGGGCGATGTGAGGGCGTCGCAACCCGTTGGGAGCCGGTGACCAAGTAGATGGTTCATACGCCTTTCGGTCCGTGAAGGACCAGGGGCCCAACTCACCCTTAAAGTACAATGCCTCTCAGGGAGGGGCAAGGGGCAGTGACTTTATTTAGTGGCGAGTCACATCCGCCACGTCGCAGTGTTGTTAAACGGACATATGTGGCTTTTTATAGGGAGAACGCTTGCCAGGCGAAAATCCACCACGTCCGGGAACACTGCCGCCGAACCATTCGCTGGAACGGGAAAAACCCGAACCACCCAGCTGGCACCACGAGGAGGTTGTTCGGCAAGCCAGCCGAAATAAGAAAGAGAAGTACGAAAGTAATAAGAGCGTCAAGAAAAAATAGATTTAATAATTCAATAAAACGAATAAACTAGGATGTGAAGGGGAATTTTAAGAATTGAAGGCCAAGAGCGTCGAGTCGCTGTTCGAACTCTTTCACTGTTGGTGCCAATACCACGTTTTCGGGCAGTGCATTCCAGAAATCCACCACTCGGCGTGATAAACGAAAGTGCGCCCGGACTCCATCCGATCGAGGTTTGTGTAGCTTCAGCGAGTGACCTCAAAGCGATGGAAGCCGAGCCGGTTGGAAAAGCCCGGATAAATCGGGTCCGATTTTACCGGTAAGTATACGATAGGTCAAGACTAGGTCGCCTCGATGTTGGCGATAGTGCATCGAGAACATTCCCAGCGCAAGTAGTCTTTCTGGGTAAGAATGGTTCCGCAGTCCATGGACCAATTTCGCTCCAACTCTCAACACTCTCTCCACTGACATCCTGTCCCTGACTAAGCAACGTGAACAAGCCTGGATGCAGTATTCCAAGTGTGGCCTGACAAACGCTGAGAATAACCTAACAAACATAGCGCCCGTGATGGTCCCGAATGCCCTGCGGATCATCCACAACATTCTGAAACCCTTGCACGTAGCTTTCCTCCAGTTCTCACTGGATTTAAGTTCTGAAGACAATGTGACCCCTAGGTCTACCAATTGGGTAACATGGTGGAGTTCATTACCGCCAAGAAAATAACGCGTTTGGGGGCTATTTGGTCCTACTCGTAAGATGGAACACTTTGCATAGTTTATGGGCAACTGCCACAGAGCAGCCCAGTCCCAAAGTTGATCGAGGGCCCGTTGCAGAATCTGGGGTCCATCGAAGTCAGACACTATGTGCCAAAACTTTAGGTCATCTGCAAACATGAGAGATGGTACCTCCAGCAGTTCGGGCAGCTCGTTGACATACAAGGAAAATAACAACGGGCCAAGCACCGAGCCCTGAGGGACCCCACTGAGGACTGTCGGAAAGACAGACTAGACCCGACCCGAACACACATCTCTCTCCCTTCCAGAAACGTGGTGATCCATTTTAGTACACATCCGGATATTCCATAGGACCGAAGTTTCAAGGAAAGGCGAGAATGTGATACAGTGTCGAACGCCTTGGAGAAGTCAATAAACACTACATCTACTGCATGACCTTGATCCAAAGCATCCGCCCAACCTTCGCGTGCAACTAACAAATTAGTCATACAGGAATGACCCTTGCGAAAGCCGTGTTGCAGTGGACTGAGCAGACCATACTCCCGCAGGTGGTCTTCAAGCACATCACTGACCAACTTCTCCAATATCTTGACCAGTACGCTTGTTAACTTACTGGTCTGTAATTGACCGGAAGATGCTTGTCGCCCTTTTTAAAAATCGGCAAACGATAGCATCCTCCAGTCCTTAGGAAAGGAGCAGCTGCGAAGCGACAATTGAAACAAACGCGTCACTGGGCCACATAGCTCGCTTGCTAGTTCGTACAGAAGCTTAGGGTGAATATCATCCATTCCAGCGGATTTAGAGCCTGAAGAAGATGGAGAACCTTTGCCTCTGAAATTGTGACGTGTGTTAAACAGGAGTCCTGGGGGACTTTCATTGCTAGGTCAAGATGCGGCAATGGCTCATCCTGAACAAAAGTTCCGGCATACTGCGCACTCAGTAGACATGCTTTTTCGTGATCAGTGGCAGTGGCGCCGTCGCTGCCTAATAACACTGGTATAGATGAGGCAACGTTACTACGCCTTTTGACGTAGGCGAAGAACCTTTTGGGATTCGCGGAGGCTGAGTTAGCCAGCTCCATCTCATAGCTAAGTCTAGCAACTCGTAAATGACTATTGCAAGCATTCCGAGCTTCCCGATAACGCCGAAAAGTACATTCTGAGAGAACTGTTCGGCAGATCCGCCAGCATCTTGCCGTCTATTCATTAGCTGGTGTGTCGACTGAGTCTAACCAATGGTGGGCTTCGCTTTTGGCACCCTTCTTTACCGAACAGAGGGATGTGGGGGTGGGATATGTTAAAGAGGAAAGACTTAAACGTATCCCAAGCCGTCTGTATATCATCATCCGGCAAGATGATGCATGGGAAACCTACTACCTATGGCTGCTAATAGACGGAAAGTCGGCGTTGCCAAATGTTGGGAGATCGGGACCCTGCGTGAATCGTAGTCTCTAATGAGAGCACAAGGGAATGACAAACATGTATGATCACCGGCTCCCAAAGGGGGGCCGTACTCAAGGTCACTCACAAATTCAACCGAGTTTGCGAAAACTAGGTCCAACAGAGAAGGAGCTTGACCCACCATGTACCTGGCGCGTCCATCGACAAATTGGTGTAAGAGTAATTCTAGTGTCAAGTCAACAAGCTCGGCAGCCAACCCTGTTGTCGCTGCCTCACAAGATAGGTCATGCCAATTTACTTCAGGGAAGTTGAAGTCCCCCATTATTTAGCATCTGTTCGCAGAGTGAGTGCGGATGAAGTCAATGAAACTCCTAGAAGCGCTATCAGGGCTCCTATACAGCAGCACAATTTTAAAATGCGTTGATTCGGTACAGACTTCAACTGAAAGAGCTTCCACAGTTTTATCAGCTGAGTTAAAGGTATGTGTTTTGGATATGTTTACACCACATCTGATATACAAGGCGACACCACCGCCACGGCGATCAGATGGGCGGGAGAGACTGCAAGAGCAAGGGATTCATCGGCTTTGCGCGGTCGAATAGCAACCCGATTTGTACTCGATCGATATCGATAAGGGCCGGAATCTTTTGCGTTGAAGTCTTCAAATAGAGGCCAATATTTCGAGGAGAAAAGCACGAACAATAGGTAAACAATGTAAGATCCTGAAACGCTGGTACACTGGCAGTTTATGCTCAGTTATTCAACACTGTTTCCACA
>CALYDF020002801.1:0-48690 GCA_944474145.2 Dicrocoelium dendriticum | reverse complement strand
AGTTAAAAATGAGTGAATTGCACTGATATTTTAAGCTGAGGCTAACGGGCTTGAGACCAAACGTTTAAATCGTTCATAATACCCTGTAATCTCATTTAAGCGGCACTAGTTACTTGATTGTTTTCCAAAACGATATAATTCACACAATTAAGTATGAATGCTTCCGGAGCAGTTGAATCTGAGCCGACGTAAGTAAAAGGCATATATGGTAACAGAATAGTTCCTTGAAGAACCCTTATGCGATAGACTTCTCTTTCCAAATGGGGTAATCGTAGTGACACCGGCAATATATTTGCTCAACGATAAAGGGATAGCAGGTCGTTTGTCAGAAACGGGTAGCATTTTGCCAGAAACGCTTTTTACGCCGAAGAATACTTTACTATATTCAAGGAATCAGATTTCAGCGAAGTTGATACGATTATCCGGCGATGACAGAACCAGAATGGACCAAGAAGACTACTGTGATTGGATGGATCTCGAATAATGGTGGGCAAATTTAAAGGACGTTTTGGTCATTTTGTCACCAAGTTCTCAAGGTTGATCAGTACGAAACTCTAATTTCTGTTAATGTGCAGGTAATTCTTTAGTAACCAACAGTTTCATTTTTCTATATATGTTTATCCTTAGCACAGTGTACATAAGGCATTAAGTCTGGACGATAATTAATCAAATTCAGGAATGAAATAGGGAAAGAGTGCCAGCATATCACTTATTATTTCTGAACGTGATTACTTCAGTACTTGGTGCACAGTTTCGCTGTTGACAAGGTACCTTGTGGCAGCGGTCCATTTACGGTGAACGAGAAATTGGTCTGATATTGGAGCACTGTAGCAGTTACCGAGACAAGTTTTATTGCACCTAAATACAAGTCATTTGACGATGCGCCCAGATTGACTTCTTTTGGCTGCTTCACTTGTCGCCCTAATCTTGGAAAAGATGCTGTTCTCAAACCTAGATGGATCAAAGGCCTGGTTGAGGGGCTACTAAATTCTATTTAAAAAGAAAGAATTTAGTAAAGTTTCACCAACTTTGAAAGTTTACCTCTTTGGGCTAGGCATCCGCTTAATTTGGGAGAAGGGAATTTGACAGAATGTACGAAGACAGTTTTACATGGAATACGAATTGTAATCAGAAATTCAGGTAGTAACTTGCCTGACCGCATTACACGAAATCATCCGTGTCGTGAATCCAACTGAGGTTATTGGAACTAATAATTTCCGTAGCCAGTCGATATTCTGTGAGGATGGTTGAGTCCACCTGAATTTATGCTCAACATAAGTTTCCTTATGGCTTGTATAAAAATACAGGAGAAGTATTGTATAATGGTAATTGCTGAAAGGACAGTGTTGTCTGGCTTGAGCAATACATTTGCATCCGGCATTCGGTGAGCTAATGCAGACTCGTCAGTGTAGCGTAGCTACCTGAGTCAACTGCATAAAGTTTTGCTGACTATAGTCAAGCCGAGTAAAATTGGACAGCGTCAGATATGTATCCATTACAAGTTAGAGGGCGTAGCGAACGTCCTTCTTATCCTCACAACAGCGAACGAGGATACATAGAAGCACGATTGGTGAAACCGAAGTTGTAACCAATTCATTCTCTTAAAGATATCTGTTTCTGTGTTATTTTGTTATCTTCCGGATGGCGACAATTTTATGTCTTGATTAGTATGTTGATGTGTTGGACCGGGATTAACGCCGTTTTGATTCCAATTTCAATAAAAATATGCTGCTTCAAATTAACAAATGATAATGCCATGCCAACGTCCTACCAAACATTTTAGAGCCCCTCAACTGCTCGACATAACGGTAAGAAGATTGAGATCTGTTAAGTTACAGTTTAAAGACACGCATCAAAATTGGTCACATTTGTAGCGCAGTAAATTTTTAGCCTTGTATGTTCCTTCGAAATGCTTCTCTCTGTCACTAAACCAGAGACGCACATGAGATGGACGGTGGTGTTTGAATGAAGCGCAAATCTCTTCATTTGTCATGGAGACCACACGCACACTGATGCAATTTCTGATATAGTTTGTCATGCATATGGACGTATATCGTGGCCCAAAGTTAGACAAAAACGCAAAGACATCCGTTCACAAGCCTCAATCCTCAATTCGCTGCAACATCGCGTGTCCTACTCAGCATCCACACATACAAAACTGGACTCCGCGTCAGAATTATTGTACATTGCAAACCATTGATATTATGCCGTTCTACTCACAGGGCTTTCATGAGGGTATAACTAAGTTAATTACTAGGACTAGAAAAACAAGCATTGGTCCAAGAAACTGGATTAAGGTGGCCTGTCAAAATTAGGGTTTTACGACGTATGCAAATCTTTGCGTATTTATGAGTAAATATTCGTTATCGTAGATTTTAAGTATAAAGTTACAATTTGGTGTGTTATTCTAAATTGTCGTAAGGGTTTTAATTATACCGCGATGTCTTGCTATATATACTCAGCTCTTCTCAGTTTACCCAATTAGCTTGTTCTACCTAGTTATGAGACTACCACATTGTATACTGTAGTGGTTAACATAAATATGTGTGTTGAGTACAATACATGTTAGCCTCTCTTGAGTAAGCATTTTGCTTGAGATTTCGTCAGGCCATTATTCCATAGCCGCCAACCGGTTTGGCATTTACTGGAAGTCGGACGTCAGATATAGTCAGAAATCAGTTTGTTTATTACGGCTGTGAGGTCAAAAGTATCTGAACGGAAGGAAACTGGGGCAAAGTGCGCCCAGATCCTTCACCGAAAATCAGACGATTAATTACTATTTTTATTATACTGCGATATGACGGAATCAGGGAGGCAATAACTAAGTGCCGTAAAGGTCAACCGGTGGCGTAAAGTATAGTAAGTCTGTTTATATTCGGGAGAACACCAGAATGAATCCATCATCAACATTATACACGTTAGTTGAAGGTGGAATACACCTCCGCTTTTGTATCGAAATATAAAAGAAAAAACTAGCAGGAACACGCCGGCTAGGTTCCCAGTAACAAATGACACCGTTCCGGAGAGCTAACAACAAGCTAGCGTGCTACGAAAGGACAGTTATATTATGCCTAACGAATGGGAGCATGATTAGAGGGGATGCTAAGCAGGAGGGGGATGCACGAAGGAAATCACAACACAAACACCATTGTGGCCGGCTCCTATCCATACCAGCAAGTGTGTCCAACCAAACGTGTTCATCGTCCTTAGGACCCCAGTCAAGCAGTTGGGATGCATCAACCGACGACAACTTCGAAGTGAGAGTTTTCATTTCTCTCGACCAGTTACTCGCTTGACCTCCCCTCCTTCTCTTCCAACAGCAACCCTGGCGAGCAAACACCGCAATTCACGGGTATCGGTGGGCTAGCAAGCGCAACAGCTATCGCAGCCTGGTGCATGATAGAATGGTGTTGAGCGGTTCAATAGCTGTTTCTGCACCAAATACGCAACGCCAAGTAAACCCATTGCTCACCCGGTGATCCAGCCAGTCATGAGCTAAGCTGCGTTGACAGTGATGATCGAACGTGTTTAGCTTCTTTAAGACTGGCAACGTGATGGTTTTAGGTTTCCCAACCATGTAAGAGAGTTGAATGCACGGCTGCATTATAAACTCTGCTTGTTAGGGCGAGGATGATGTCGTGTCTGCGCCCCAAGTGGCGGTGATTGGCAAAAGTACCTTGAGAATTTGTTATACGCTTCGTAATCTCAGCTTTATTTCTATGGGCGCTAATATAGTTGCCTAGGTGCTTGAGTTCCTGAGCGGCACCAAGTTGTTTACCACCAAGGGTAAGCGCAGAGGTGGGTCCTTGCCAATATTGGAAGAACTTTGCATTTCGATGGAGCAAAGCATAGCCCAAACGATTAACAGCCAGTGCTAACGGGTCCAGTGCAGCCCGACAAGTTTGAACGTTATCACGGATGAGGCCAAATGAGGCACATCAAAGTCAAGAAGTCGCTCACCAGGAAGCATCTCCAACTCTTCTAGGTTATTGTTGCCATGACTTCGTCAAATTCAAAGTTAAAGAGGAAACGTGGTACCGGACAACCTTATCTCACACTGCTGGAGATATTGAAGGGCGGCGACATTTTGGTATAAACCACAACTCTGCCCGAAATGTGCGAGTACAGCGCTTTAATTATGTTTACAAATTTATCGTGCACGCCTTTTCTCAATAGACAATACCAAACGGCAAATCGATACCGCAAATTCAAGGCACCTTTGATAACGAGAAACAGGACAACGGATAGTCGCCAAAAAAATTAGCGGTGATCCAGCAGTTGATGCAAAGGGATGATGTGGTCGATGCAGCCTCGATTTCGACGAAACTCGGCTTACTCTTTGTGGATCTGTGATTCATGGGCATCACACATTATGTGGTAAAAGAGAGAGGCAAGCAATTTAAGGGCAATTGATATCCGACTGAAAAATCTGTGGTTGCAGCGTTTCAAACAGGAGCCTTCCTTGTAGATTGGGCCTATGACGGTGCAGCTCCAGTCTGTCGGCACAGTTTCCTCCTCCCAAAGTTGCAATAGCAACTGGTGCAAATCATCTAAAAGAGCAGGTCTGCCGGATTTTTGGAGAGCTATGTGAATTCTATTTGCTCCAACGGCGGTATGCAATTTCAAAAGTCTGAACTCTCGTTCGGCTTTTGAGTTTGAGGATGGATCTAAGAAGATGGACCATTGGAAAGGGCACTCTTTGCTCGAACGAGAAAACGATAACGCTAATTGTTTAAACTGCCTTGCAAATAGTTCTGCCCAACGCAATAAGCTCATTGACAAGATACTTGACAATATACTGATCGGCAGTAATCTCTCGTCGCCTACTGTCTCACTAACACCAGTATTGCTGCTGCTTATTTCCTGGTTCAGATGGAATAACGTGCGATGATTACAAACGGCAGCGGCTTTTTCCTTTTCCGTTGCACCATGTGACCCCAGCCTTGGCGGTCTTTCTTCAGGCTAGAATGTAGTTTGACCCTGGGCTTTTGCGAGTCTCATTGTATTCGCTTTCAGCCGGAATACATCAACGAGCAACGATAAGTTCCCGGGACTTTGTAGAGACCCAATTTCTAAGATGACATTTTGATTTGCTGCATGAAGACATGCCTGCTGATAGTAACGTTTGACGAATATGCGACTAGTGAATTTCGACGGTGTTCAGTGGACGCTTACTCAGTCCAAATGCTATCGCAGTTTCCTACGCATTCAGAATACCTGGCTTCGCCAACTGGCTGGTGTCAATGCGCTCAGCGCGGACGTCCGCCGAAATGCACCGGCAAATGAGCACAAATAAGAGCGTGATTTGAGTTCACGTTGGTGCTCCAAATCGAGCGACAGTTTTAGACACAGCCTCTCCAGCGGTAACTAATCGCTATGTGATCAATTAGCGTCCATGGCTGGCCCGAGGCTGGTGCGCTCCAAGTCACTGTATGGCGAGTGTCATGTCTAAAGTCAGTGCTCGCGAGAAAGAGATGAGCAACTTCACATAGGTATAACAACCGCTCACCGTTATCATTACAGCAGCCTACACCGCGTTGGCTGCCCAGATGAAGCTCATCAGAGGACAATTTTCCAAATGCGCGTTTAGATCACCAGCAAGCACCACAGTATTCGTGCTTCTTCTGTAACAAATGATAGCGTTAAGTTGGTGATACCAATCATCTTTCACCGAATCATGATGACAGTTTGTGGGGGGCGTAAGCCGCAATGACAAACAGGCAGTGTTCGTCCACGCGCGACTTCGAAGCCTGGAACCAGCCAGCCAACATGACGGCCCACATCCGGCTGTTGACAGTGATCCAGTCGATCAGGCCAGCTTTAGCCAGGGGACTCGAAACAATATCGACGCCAACTTGACCTGCTTTTGTGGCTGCTTCATCGCCTGACAGACGCAGTGTGAGTGAGCTACCATTGTCGCATGTGAGGGATCGCAGAGGAAGCACGGAACTCGAATCTTGTAGGCGTGATTCTGATAAACAGCAAATATCAATCGAGAGGATCTCTAGTGTTCGGGTAAGTGCTGCCTGTTGACTACTTTGGAACAAAGTGCGCACGTTGAGGCATGTCAGTCATTGCAATGATCTAGGACTCCAAAGGAAAATGTATGAACTGACCTAGTCCGCTTGTTAACTGGAATGGAACGACGCTCTGCGATTGTGCGTGAGCTGAAACCAAAAGACAAGAGACTATTGAAGCAAGCTGAGGAGGTTTGATAATTGGGGGATTGAAAACGGGGGGAAGAAAGTGAATTTGGAACGGGACGCTAAGGTGGCATAAGCATATGAATAAGAAGTCGGGAGGGTTTGGGCAATGTCATCCAAACCCCTAGCCACCCCGCTCGATGCAGCACTTCGGACGCCGTTTATTATCCTCTGTGACGGCCAGAGCATCAAGATGTGTAGGAAGAAAAGGTTATGATGTATTGCGTGGGCAGAATACTGTCAGGTTGCTTATGCCTAGACAGAAGAACGATTAGGATTCACAACCCAAGCCTTTGGTTCAAAACCTTTCCGCAAAGCAGCGGGGTTTTGGCAGTGGACTACAGAGATCCCGTTTTATGGAGTAAGTATCCACTCTCCCTCCAACTCCCAACATGAAGGGCCAGAAGACTGAGTTTGTCTGGCCTGTAGCTATTGACCAATCGGGTACGAGTGGCTCATAAGGTTCGAAAAGCGCCACCCAGCATATCACAATGGATCACAGGGGCATACAAACCAAGTGCCAGTCTCATCGCGATGGCCAAAGGGAATCCGATTAGGTATGTTTGACATCGCAGCGTATCTATCCACGCGTGAATCATGATGGACAAGCAACATGGAAGCTTCGGTATCGTGGTGATCTTCCACAGAATGTTTCTCCGCATAGTGAAGTTTCAACGTTCTAATCAGGATCCGTAATTAAATCGAAAATAACCTGTTGATTAAGCTACGATTGGAAGTGTGCAGGATTTTATAGTGGCAATATAGAGGAGGACATATTATAATAAATATATGGCTGGGTGCACTGCAACACACTAGATTCGTTCCCGTTTAAATCTTGTCGATTTTGATGCGCAGGGTCACGAGTAGGTTAAGCATATTTTGAGAAGGTAAGCTTTCTTACTTCGCTTCAGTTCTAAAAAATGAGTTGATGTTGTAGGGGGATGAAACTTCTGTGGATTAATTGCATTAAATGATCACAAGTAGAGACACTATGAAAAATTGACATCCCGAAATCTGTTGTACGTGGTTGCAATCGGAGCTGTAACAGCTTACCCTGGTCCAGACAGTTGGCACCACACTATTCATCAATACAGGTTATATCTGATATTGCGTTCAGCCTCATAAAATCAAATATATATCGGTACCCGTTAACATATATATATGTATATACATTTATGCATGCATATATATGGGTAAGTATCTAGGTATTTTCCATCCAGCTGTTGCGGATTTCCATCAGACGGATCCCCACGAACTTGCCAGTATGCGTAAATTTTAACTCCAGCACGGGTAACAGCTTGGTGGTAAAGCAGCCACACGTGTTTTGAAACAAATGGTGTCGATTCTCCAGGTGTTATAATCGTAGTCATTTGGCCTACTTGGAAACCTCAGGTATGATATGCGATTAATTACGCGCCCATGTCCTGCCTTTTTGACCAATTAACAAAATTTGCGGAGTTACTGATAGGTAACTCTCTGGTCTTTAGATGTAACTGCAGATCTCTAGTCTGTTTAAATGCATAATATCATTTAATTGCTGAAGGAATGTGTGGTCCAAGAGATAAACAAACTCATTTTCAAGCGTACAAGTGCAATGTGACTGTCCACTAGAGATAAGCTGCATTAAAGGAACGAACACGAAAGTGGAAGCAAAAAGCGCACGGAAGCCCTAACTGAGAGTTTATATTAATTATTTTGTTGCGTTATAAAAACACGATCTCTACATTTTCTTACCAGAGTGGTTATTGTACTCATGTTACATTCTAATGGAAAAACGATAGAACAGCCCAAACGAAGTTCTCCTGTAGTCACTTGGAAAACACATTTTGCTACGCCTTTTTGCACAAGTCTTAACACAATACCAACTGTGCTATCTCAGCTCAAAAAGGATCACTGGGTCAAAATTTTCTTTAGGGTGCACAAATTTGCTTGCTGCTGTCGTGCAAGGCAAACTGAGAAATAGACCCGGTGAATGTCGCAAGAGCACCATGAAGTCTTCGATCTGCAGTAGGGTGAAAAAAGTGCGGATAGTTCAGTGCGTGCCTGGCAATCACCGACTCAATTCTTGCGGCGCTCTTCAGCCTATTTAATGTGTTTGAACGTTACAAAGGAGCGGTCAGATTTCGCAAGCTGTCAGCAAATGAAACGATCAATATTTGGCTCCAAATTTCAACCACTAAAAATAAAAATTCGTTAAGGCTGGGTCTGCATTAAACGCAAATCGCCACGGCTAATGACGGCGGTCACGCTATTTCTGCGGATTTTCCATTGTCCTATCGACCAGACATTAGGATCTAGTAAGACACTACAACAGTTCTGTCTTGCCTCCTCCAGTTTCCATATTAACGGTTGTGTTAGCATTTTAAAGAACCGCTAAAAGTAAGCCACTTCGCTAACGCTTGCTTCCGATCTTTTGTCGGGTAATTATTTCTCAACTGAAATGTATGACTATAAACATCCGGTAAGCACTTCTATGGGCACCCAAAAACAGTTACTTTATCTAACATTTTTAGTGATATCCTCCCTGAATAACGACACCACAGAAAGGTGGGCAGAAGTAAAGACCTGGTGAAAGCGAGATGGATATTTCATAACTTATGCATTGGGTTCATTGCCTGATAACGCGCGCATCAAATTAACCGACTATTCTTAGTAGCAGCGGATATAGAGTACATACTAGCAGCGTTAACAGGCTATCGACCAAAATTCATAGGGAGAAAGAGAGTCAAAAAGCTGTATATTTACGGTGGCATTGCATTCACTAGTCGCCCTCAAACAAATGTCAACGGCGCTGTGGTTGAAACTCTAGGTCCGACGCCATTATTCTCCACAGTATGCAAGCATCCCGTTCCGTTAATCTGAAGACGAGAATTGGATGACAAAATTCGTATTTACATTTGTATTATATGCTAGTTCATCGATAGATACCTGTGTGACTAAGTCCACGTACCTAATTTTCCACTGCCAGATCTGGATCGCAAATTTCAGCTTGAACCGGTGTCTACAGAATTAGAAGTGGGCAATCGCTTGGTTCTTACATGCATACCTCCGAAGGGAAAGCCGGAACCTGAGGTATTTTCGCTTTTTATTGAGCGATAACAGTCTTAAAAGTATACGATCATGTGAAAGATTGACCTCAGAATGAATGCAACATTTGTCATCATGGCATCGCTTGTAATTACTATAAGTAACTTGGACCGAAAGAATGATTATTAATTTGCTACTCTGTAAAAGACGATGGCATCTTTTTGCCGTGCATCCCCAATGGGTTGATGGGTATGGTCCATTCGACTGGGGTGAAATCACATATCCGTGAATTCAACGAAATATAACGTAAAAGGATTTTAAAGCACTGAGTTCCCATTATCATTCTAAATAAGACAATGAGATGACTGGTATTGCGAGAGAGAACCATTTCGTGTTATCTGCTCACTCGCAAACTAACAACATAAAGATGAATCACGTGACAGAAAAATCTATGATTTGAAACTGGTCACAAAGGAAAATTACGGGACGCAAGAATAACAGATCAACGAGCTTGGTCTTAGGGTCATGAGCCCAAGGAAGCTTCAGGTAGACTGTTAATTGTTTTTGTACACAATGATAGGGCGATGCCGGTTAATTGCCACCGCCTCGGCAAGCCACAATAGTTTGGGGTTGTCATTTCGATAGATAACTGTAAATGTTGACCTAGGGTCTTCCTGATGGCCTGAATCGAGTAGATGTCTGGCGATCGATGATGCCGGCAGCTTAGATACCTTTTCTCGTTCGGCTGCTGGTTGTGTCGATATTTTAGCAATCCGTTTTGGGATATGCTCTCCAATGCGCTTACCCAAGGATCGATCTATTCTGCCAATGTAACTACTACCGCAGTTACAAACGAATTGGTAAATACAATGGGTTGTGGCAGAGATCGGTTGAGCAGGCTTCACTGTAGGCATAGGCAACTTCCTGGTCTCCCAAATGGGGCAGAATTTGACGGCGTTGAATGCCCGACGAATCGCTGTATGCAAACGACTTTCAAGTTGTGCGTCCACGATATCACCTTTGAAAGGTAATTGAAGGTAGACAGAGAGTTTGGGCACAGTAAGTACCCTCGGCCTGTTTTCCTTCAGTTGACTGTGGAATCGAATAAACGCCTCTGGATATCCGTTGGCCCGTAGCGTCTGTGTGATAAACAGCAATTCCGATTCCAACCAGTCGTCAGTGCATATTCTGCGGGCTCGATTAAACAGCGTCTTGACTAAACACCGCTTGTATTTTATAGGGGCGAAACTGTTGATGAGGTTTGCATACGATCCTGTCCATGTAGCTTTCCTGTGAACAGAACGCTTTATGGAGCTGTCTTCTCGTCTGGTCAACAACGCATCCAAAAACGGAAGGCACTTGTTATCCTCCATTTCACAGGTAAAACGGGCGTTTGGATGTGGGTTATCGAGCACATTGAGAAAAAATAGAACAGAGTCTCCACTTGGGGCGATCACTAGTGTGTCATCTACGTATCGCCTGTATAAAGACATTTGACTGATGCGCGGCTCACATCCCATTTCAACCGAATTGCAACTATGAAAATCTGCTTCCACCAAAAGGCATAATTATTTGCGTGGATATGAACAGATATTTGGCTGCCATCATTCATAATGTGACGGATCATGCTTATTAAGCATACATCCTAAATTAAAGCTTCAGCACAAGGGCGTATGTGATTTCACCATTTGCTTCTTAACAAATACTCTAATTTTTCTTCATGCTTGCAAGGCACTTTTCGTAGAGTAAATTGACTAGCGTTTTCATTCTGGTCGCAACTGTTTTTCAGGTATACTGGATGAAAGACGGCAAACGTGTCACAAAAGATGCATTTCCGCATATCATCATCAATGACTACAACCACCTACTTATTGAAAACGTAACAGTTTCGGACAGTGGTAACTACAGCTGCGTCGCCGAATGTATCGGAATTGAGTATCGGTATGCGACAGCAAAGGTGAATATCCACGGTAAGTTACTTAGCTGCGTTTTACCTACCTAATCATCTATATTGTCTTACATAAATATTAGGTTGCATAAAATGTAAAACCAGTCCCTTGCATGCTACTGTATGTTGTAATAATCCCTTTCCTATATGATCCTCCCTAAGTTGGATTACCGATCCACCAATAATCGCACATATTACGAAAACAAATGACTTTTACCCTTGCTGGATGTTCTAATTCATTTCATTGATCGTCGACCTGTCAGGAAAATCTACATAGGTAGAAATTCGTCACATCTAGACTCACTCAGACAGCCGTCACACTCCCGGAAAAGCGCTGTACTTGCGTTTCATCATTTCGGGAATCGTCAGCAGTGCTCATTCCATCGGACCCGCATCGAACCCGCAACTCGACTGTTGCCAGTCCGTGGTTGCGACCACTGAGCTACGGGGGACGGTAACGACCATCGTAAATAAATCACTAGATATGATATAGCGCCGCTCATTATCCACTGACTTACACGTTACTGCCGTGCAGAGGACAGGGTAGCCCCGCACCAACCGACGTGCTTACCAAACGTAAACTGTCTGCGTGAATCTAGAAGTGACGAATTTCTACCTATGTAGATTTTCCATCTAACTTCCCCTACTACTCCTCTGTAAGCATTACACAGACCAACTTGCTTATAATGCCATAAATTAATTTGCAGGTTAAATTTGGCAAGCTCGTCGTTTGGTGAGGCGGTTACTCTGTTCTCTGCACGGCAGCAACTTGTAAGTCAGTGGATAGTGCGCGGCGCTATATCCCATCTAGTAACTCGTTTACCATGGTCGTTGCCGTCCCGCGTAGCTCAGTGGTCGCAACCACGAACTGGCAACCGTCGAGTTGCGGGTTCGAGCCCTACCAGGGTCCGATGGAATGCGCACTGCTGACGATTCCCGAAATGATGAAACGCGCGTACAGTGCTTTTCCGGGCGTGTGACGGCTGTCTGATTCAACTCCCCTAATACTTCACTGTAAAGTCTACATAGCAAAAAGCACCTGCGCAAATGCGTCTTGTTTCACTAGCTCATATCAGCGTGTGATGAACACCACGCAGAAGCTCGCCACTGCACTCCCAAAGGCCGAAGCCCTCTGGGACTGGGCGTAGCTGCAGGGACGGGGTGCAGTGATCTGGAGACAAAACATTTAGATAGATAGATGAACGTGAGGTTTGCATTTTAATCAATTTGCACAACGGAAGAGTTTATAATGGTTGTTATTGTAGGCCTCGTTCTATCTTGCATCCTGAGTACTGATTTACTTTCTTGCGCATTACAAAATCATTTTGAAAATGTTTATGAAGATATCATCAAATCGTAAGTCGAAATGTTTGCATAAACAAGCCAGTTCACACGATGTATAGCGATACAAATTGAATCTACTGTAAGTAAGGGCAGCTGGGATTTGATCTTTGTATTATTTATTGCTACAACAATTCATGCACATGTAATTGATAGCTCTTGCATTAAATGTCTTCACATATCCTCATTTATTCCTGTTTAAAATAACTTCCAAAATATCTATTATTGAATGGTAGTTTACACGCAAATTGTATTCATCTTTACATTTACCGAAATATGAAACTCTATTTTATCTGGATATTTGTTTGGAAACACCAGGTTAAGGTGACCAATATAGACATCGTGTCTTGAATTCAAATGCATTATGCAGTTAATGTGCACTAAATCTGGAAACGTAACGCTGCTTGTCTGCTAGAGAACGTTCCCTCTTTCTGCTACCTGTATCCATCGGTCTGTTCCGCCGCCGAGGAAACCACACGGACAGAAACATCGGCAGAGTTTTGTTGGAAGCAGACTACAAAACCATGTTACGTTAGCTACTGTTCTACATGTATTGATGGTTATTCACGCTTGACTAGATTTATCTAATGAAAAATGACAGCACCGATCGCGATATTTATTTTGCACACAGCATCACTGTTGCACGGAGTGCATGCTTTCCACTCAGGTTGTTCAAACTTAAGCACATGGTTGCACGGACCTTGACTGATCCTTTTTAGCTTTCGCAGCATGGCTGCAAGAGTTTCTATTATGCACTCTACATCGGTAGAAACTGAGAAATGTTCACAAGTGGGATGTCCAGACAGATGCTACCGTTAATTTTTTAGCCAGGGTTGTTTCAATTTGGCAAAGACAAAAAACAGCCGATATAAATTAAGAAAGGCAAAACAGTTCTTTCTGTGGAATGTAGCTTCCGTTTCTGGCGCTTTAAGCAAAAATGAGCAGCGTATTTTAACACCAGGCAGCAAACATGCTGATTGCTTTCTTTTTCTTTGCATTCGTTATTAAGTTAATGCTCAGTACTTGACGGCTGCTTGTGTGCAGTTATTTTCGGTGTCAGATTCAAAGTAGAGTTACATAATCCTCCAGTGATGTTATCTTTATTTCAGTGAGACTGCAAATTAAAGCCGCTCCGATTTAGAGAGCCCTGAATTACTGGTTGTTTGGTTAGCTTAGTTAGATTTCACAGTTTTCAAATTTTCGTAGAAGCACAGCCACAAACCATCACTCCTTGCGAAAAGCTATTGTGACAACTCCCTAGTGCCACTCGTAGGTGCATAATGGCCTCAGTAAAATTTGATGTATGGACGTTAGGTCAATAGCGATTGCCTACTTATCAGACTGTCTGCGAGAAAGAACTGTTTTTATTTTGATTCATAGTTAAGTGCGCATAATCTCTTCCATTTTGAAATGTTGATGAAAATTGTTGCAAGCACATAAGTGGCAATGCTTAAGTTTCTTACATTTTATTGTCTTTTCAACTTGACAGTGCAATAACTGAGAAATATAGAACCTGGCTGGGTTGGAAATATACATGACCATGTAAAATTGCGGCATTAAATATTCCTTGCTGTTTCCAATAAACATCGTTTTCCAAATTTTTGTATATTACCTTTATGTTCTGTTATTTCATGGAGTAATATTTAAACACATACTCTGAACTAAGCTTTCGACTAACATAAAATGCAGGCCTAGAAATGTGAGACGCACATTATTATCCGAATAATGAATTGGTTCACGTTTAATAGTGAGTTCATTGTAGTTTGCTTAGGTTCTTTTTGTTCCATTACACACTAACCTGCTTGATGGTTAGAGAGAACACCGGATCACTCATGATTAAGTGATTTAGTAACATGATGTTTTTATTTATTATGCTCCTAATGACTGCATTACTTAAAATAGTTTAAAAACGATAATATTAAAGTCGTGTTTGGTGAATGCAGCATCTAGTGCGCTCATTATGTTCTTACATTAATATTAGGAGTCTTTCTCACTAAACACATTATTCTTCCGATTCCGTTGTAAATAGTATTTCTTTAATCGCAAAATGGAGCGATAATTCCATCAGTATAAAATAGACAAAATTCCAGGGGCCGTGATTAATTGGCTCCAGTTAAACTCTTGTGAAAAGGAGTGCATACGCAATATCCTTTTAAGATGGGCTGTTACTCGTTTACTACAAATAAATTGCCACTTTATTTTATAGGGATTATAGCATGGCAGAATCAAAATATACACGCTCCATAATATGTAATCACCAAGAGGAAACACCACATCATATGACTGCAGTACAAAGGGTCGGCCTGATGATATACATCTATTTACTTATGCGCAGCAACTTTAGAAGTATTTCTAAATGTTGTACTTATGAATACGAGATAGTGTTGCCAGTTTATGTCTTAAAATAAAGAAAGGCGATAACGTTTCACTGAACTAGTTTGAAACTAAAATATAGGCTGTATACTTTACTGACTTCCTGGGGTGTACGGCAGGCTTATTATTCCATACATATTAGAGATGTCATTCTGGAAAAGCATGTATAATATCACTGTAGGGCGGGCAACTGATGCCATAGCTTAGCTTAAAATAAACAAAATCAGCAGTGTCATGTAAAACCACGCTATTGAGTTAGTTAAAAGTTATTGTGTTGGCCAATACTAATTTTAGGTCTGAAATTTAAAGTTTCCGCAGTTTATTTAGCGGAGTTTGTCATGCTTAATATAAAGTTAGTTTTAATCGTCCGTCTCATGTATCTCTTTCCTATTCCAAGCGAATTCATCTACCATGTTAATAATGATGATGCATAAACCTGGCTAACCCAATGCGGCACTCGTAAAATTTTTTGTAACATTACATTATCCCTCCATAAGCTTTACCTGGATTCGTTGCTGTAACTACTGCCACCGATACTCATTTTGGCGGCCACAACCGTTTGAAAGTAGGCCGGGTGTACTGCAAGGCGGATTCAAACTGAGGATCTACAGATTACCAGCAGATGCCATGACCAGCGGCCGATGTAGACACACACACATGTAGCTAACAATCAGCATTTGAGCGGGAATAAACTTCATGTGCTTCTGTCTGTTCAAAAGAATTTTCGGTTTTATCACGTGAAACGTTGGAAGAGTCACCAGTTCAATACATAATCCTGCTAACCACTTGTATTCAGCAGTACTGTTACAAGAATACTCGATTCCCAGACCTATTGCTTACGCCTTTCATGCCAACAGTTAATGCATTATGGAGTGCAACAGGTATGAAATCTGTATGCACTAAATGGGCAAAAGTTGCTCAAGCTGATAAGTAGAGTAAGATTCATAAATACACTGCTTAATAATCTATGGTGAAATATGGACCACATCTACTCTATTCCCCTCACAAAACACACGTTCTCTCATGCATTGACTGTTACCTCAATTGCTGAAAACCTAAGCGTGATATCTTGATCAGTTAACATATTACCCCTAGCAGACCTAACTTTCTGAGATATGACATAAGCAGTCCTGTGAAACTAGTGATTTAAACAAAAACTGGATTTTGATCTATGGAATCAATTGTTCAGCAAAGTTCCAAATACCTGACTCGCACATTTAGGTTTTAGAAGATAACTCACTGGAATGTGCTTCCTAAAAATCGCCAAATGCAAATATCAGTTGAGATATGTGTATTTTTTAGTGTTTTCATCGAAAATTACGTAAATGTTAAGCAATCTGTTGAACCATTATATAAATCATATTAAATAACTTTCTTCGAAGAACATGTAGGAAAATTGCTGCCATATTTGCAAGACGTGTGCTTCTGGTATATCTCTGGACAAATGTGGTCTTATTTCCAGGATATCACTAAAAGACAATTTCTTATTTACAATCATGTATACTTGTGACGGCCACTTAAAGTGTGCGTGGTAGTCGTCAATTTTCTTAAATATAGGATGTTCACTTCGATCGTATTCAGTATCTTCCGTCTACTGAAGAAATAATTACGTTAGCTTGTTGCAATTGGTCTATTAAAACACCTAGTTAAATATAGTTTTTTTCCTAGCCATTGTAGTGTACACCATTCAAACAATTATATACATAATATATACCTACATAATTATTTAGTTACAAGTATTTATAAATGGTTAGCAGTGTATGTTTCTGGACATTTCTACTTTTATATATTCCAACTTCATCATTTTCAGATCCTATTGCCAAGAAAATACACAATCCTCGCCTTGAAAGCCAGACACTTCATGATACTACTGAACTACAAAAGTTAATCCGTACACATGAAGTCGCCATTTACGTATGCCTTCTCCTATTTCTGGCATTCGTACTCGTCGTAGTGGCTTTGGTTGCTAATCGAAAGCGCAAACTGCAACGGATGACCAATTCTGGATACTGTTTCACGAGTTGTTTGGGCGGTGAGTTGTATGTAACATGGGACTTTTTACCCGCTTCTAGTTGTGATGTAAAGGACACCCTATGCAAAAGCTAGTTGTATTTCTGGTTAGATACCTAACCTGTTGTGACTCTATTATTGAAGGTCTATGCCAATGTTATGACAGATATATAACGTTAACCATTAGGGGAAAGGCAGCATTGACTGTAGTCATTATACTGTACCTGTTTAAATAACATTAAAGTAGTTAGTTGTCGATATTTGTATGAGTGTTTACAAACTAGGACCATAAATGCTAAATATAGTGTTTCTTATAAGTAATCAAGTCAAAGGATTGTATTTGTGGATTTTTTATATTTTAGGACATGATTCTATTCCATTGGAGAAAAATGCTTTGGTCTCCAAGGGTGAGTTTTGAGGATACAACTCCAGTCTATTATAAAACGCGTACCAATTACTCTAAAGCTAAAACCTCGGAATAACTAATTCATTGCACCGATAATGCTGTGCTTGTTAACCTGGACGATTACATGGTATCAACATTGTGGTACAGATATAAAAGCAATGCTTAAATTCTCCCCCGGGATGGAACTTATTGGGAAGAAAAATTTGTGATAGTGTTACAGGCGTTATGGTGAATCACCATGAACATTTGTTTAACGGCCGACCTGTTCGTGTATAAAAAGTTTAATCCATGAAATCCATTGCTTGGCAATTTGGTAATACAATGGTTACTTGTGTTTTGTAGCCCCTGGCTCACAAGTTATAAATTAAAGTGTAAATGAGTCAAATCTTTAACTACCGCTAGTTTGGGGACAAAGATTAAAATTAGAGTGAGCATTCAAAGGCTGATACACACGGAGAGAGCGGAAGTTTCTACGGCATTCTATCTGGCTATACTGTCTTTTCCGTTTTCTCACGGCATTCCAGCTGGCTTTACTGCATTTTCCGTTACAGTGGAGGATCTCTTAAGTTTGTATTGTGGCTCAGACTCAGCAGAGGGTGGCAAATGTGGTTTGGGTTCTTCAGACTCCTGTACATCATTATGAGATCCACACAAACGCCAAATTTGACTGTTGTAAATTATTAGATACGTCAGTCCAAGCCGATAGGGCAGATGAAAGAGGTCACTGACATTCTTGTTCGCCCTTCGTTAAGGAGTTTCGAGAACAACGAGATCCTGTTTCTGCCACGGCTACCACGCCATCATAGCTTATTCCACTGCGACCGCACCTCAGCGCTTAGGGATAAACAGTTTCGTAGCAGATGCTGGTGGGAGGCAACCCAGGGTATAGGTTGATCTTATTCAGATTGTTAGTATTTACCTCTGCTACAAAGTATTCCGCTCACACAAAATATTTAAATGAGAGTCCTCCACTAAAGAACTCTGAATAGCGCGACTTTTGTACCTATGTCCTGGGTCACAACATACTCGCGCTAAAATGTTTCCATTATTTTCGTCTGGTTTATTTACTTGCCACGGATTCCAGTTCGATCTTCTCCACACTAAAAGATTGCTAAATATAAATGTACATTTGTTTCCCGAGTGCCATACAGCGCTGGAGTCTGCAGACATTTGTGTTATGTAGTTATTGTACAACTCCTAACTATTTCACCTTTGATGACTTATGCCGGTTATATCTCCCGCAGTATCCAACAGCCAGGATAAAATACGAAACATATCTCAGAGATAAGTTGTTCATCGATATTACAAATTCATCTTAATGAATAACGATTGATCCCGTTAAGAGTACCTTTTCCAAAGAGTAGTTAATCGAACAGTTGAGAAAACTATGTTAGTAATTATGGTAAACTCTAGCTGTATAGCTTTGTATGCAATGGGTCCGTAAGAGCTAATATATAAAGATGTAATTTCTATGCCATAGTCCGGAATTTTTGTGGATGTATTTGATTTGGCTGCACAAGTGTTAAGCGTATAATGTGCAGCATATACAGATACATGTTGCTAGTATTTCTCCTATTCTCTACTATTTTTGTCGAGTATTCTGTTCTTAGTTTGCGTTACTTTACTCATTAATCTCAAGTGCAAGGAGGAAGGCCTCCAATTGCAGCTGCTGACACATGAATCATTTACCATCCACGAATAGTTTACATTGTTTACGCGCTTTACAATCGGCTTATCTTAACCCGATGGATGGTATTCCGACGGTGTGCGCACCGATATTTGCTTTGTCTCATTATTCTGTATGTTTGGGAACCATTGTGCTTCTTACCTCTAACGATCCTAAAGTGTAGACCGTAAATTTGCCATTTAACGAGGGTGTAAAACAATGCAATCGCCTCACCTTTCAACTATTTAACTAGTTATCAGTTCCTGTGGGTGTTCCAGAGTATGTTAGAGGAATAGGCTGGCAGTTGCGCGCAAGGATAAATTTGAATACTCAGAGACAATCAGCTTCAGGATACCAGGGCGTGAATGTGTAGCTGAAGGTTGCTTTTCTCACAGTTATGGATAACTGTAATGCCCCAACAAGCTTGAGGTGTGTTCTTGCGCTCTCTTTTTCCTGGTAAACAGATCCACTACTGATGAATGATTTCAAGCAATCTACGACCACCATAAAAATTCCGAGCGGATTCGAAGCAAACCATACATTTTATGAAGGATTATCAACTTCTCACCTCACGCAAAATGGTGAAAATCTACCTGGTCACTATAACCCAGTGAAGGAAAACCAACAATCACAGCCGTGTCCCGTAATTCAAGCTTTTCCTCTAGTTCCAGCTGCAACATACTTTGGGCCCTCTGGTACAACAGAATTTCCTATGAATTCCTACTCTCCTGCACCTATCAGTCTGGCTCGTATCGGCGCTATGAATCCTCCTACAGATACAATGAGTTCTTCGCTACCATACTTTGTATCTAACATCCATACGACAGGAACCGTGTCACAAAATGAGATAGGTACTTGTGTACAACAAAACGTCAACTCAACCGAGGGTGACATTCTGATATCAAGAGCAACCTACCCAACTCTAATGTAAGTTGAGCTGCCAACAAAGAAATACAGGAGGTGACGCTGGCTGGATTCTCCATTGTTGTTTAATTATATCACTATTTTAAGTATTTAAACAAATCTGATTTAAAACCAATTTGTACAAGGTACAGGCTGCTGTTTTAACAAAATATTTGAAGTTAATCTAGCTACATTTGTTTGCAATGTAGGATATGACAGGCGGCTCTGCTGGTGGCAAATGTTAGCAACTTTGTCTAGATTTAACTTACTCGAGCCTATAAAATTAATGACGCAATGAACATTTATAGCCGTCCATGCGATGAAACGCTTGGCCAGTATATGCGTCGCTCGTATAAAAATATAATGTAAGACAAATCAACCGGTGTTTTTCGGAAACTGGATTGCTACAAACTTTCTCCATTTTCAGTAGTAATTGACATTACTGTCTATGTGTCTTACCCGCATGTTATATATTTCAGGCGTTGTCTAATAATTATTTGCCCATAAGAAAGAAAGAAGCATCAGTGACACGTTCCATTGTCATGACTTTCGAATGGAGTTGACTAGATCAGCTCACATCCAACGGAGACATTTCTCTTCCTTAGCACAATTTTGTGTTTCTGTAGTTCTATGCAATTTTCAAATGTCACTTAAATGATCCTGCAGCAGCAGAGTACATGAATACCCTCATATGTTCCAGGTTTCCGGATTTATCTGAAGGTCAGTCTTCTGCGAATACCACTACCAACACCACAGCTGTCGGGTCAGGAAACGCGGGAAGCAGTAATTGCTCTCCTGTTGTGCACTCCAATACCAATGCAAATCCGAGAAATCCCTATACTTCTAAAGAGGAAGTGGAGACGGACTTTGATTCAGGAACAAATGAGTCGCGTTCCGTAGAGTCATCATCCGCTTATCAGTACAGCTCTCCAAATTTAGCCCTCAGAGCGGAGTTACAAGAACTGTGTTACGTTACAACAAAAACCTTATCTGAACAAGGAGGATTATTGCAAATACCGAATACAGGTATGCACTGGATTTTGATACTTTGTAGTCTGATTGAGTACAATGAAGTTACTGAAAAGATTAACGTCAGTTACGCGCAAAAATCGGTGTTGGTTGTTTTTGCGTGCTTTTATTTAACTTCCATAGGGTAAACAGATAGTCGCTAAATCTGTATGTCGCTCTGATACATTTTATATGACACCAGTCGTCCACGCCACTGTCAATCGTGAAACGGGTTGTCCAGATTTGTACACAATGCAGACTCTCACCACAGACGCGGTAGATTTTATACGCTTTGTAGCGCATGTTACCACATGTCCACCGCGAATATTATCAATCGTCACTGCGGGCCTGAACACCGTTAGCTGACATACGTGTACTAATCATACCGGTAGCACAAAAGACTGACATCACCTAACTTTATGATTGTGCTGGGACAACCTAGAGGTATGCATATATTCGATGAACCGAGTTGGTGCATAATTCATTTCTGGGTATATGGGGAAGCAGCTAGCGACGTTGGGGAGAACACGTTGCAAAAACATAATACCTGGGCCTGACTTTTCATAAGCAATACGATTCGTACACAGTTGAAACAAGTTGCATTTCCTCTTTTGAGCATTCCGGTATTTGACCATTGAGAAATAGAGCCTTACGAAGCTAGCGTGCGGGTTGAATGGGGAATCAATCGTGCCGGAATCCTATGGCACATTTCATACGCTACCAGGTCTCACTATTACGTAACTGTTTTATGTGTTGAGAAAATTTATTTAGTACCCTAGTAGAAAATTTCTTGCCTAACAAAGGTATCTTGACACTTATCCTTATTGAACCTAATTGTTTTGTAATTGTTGGACTTTCCTTGTGAGATAATAGTTGACAGAAAAACTTTGCCTCACATTAAGACAATAGAATTACCGGTAGAATAAAGCAGCTGGTATCCCAAGTTCTAGCTATCTACGATATGCATTCAAAAGAAAATACTGAACAACTGCATTTGTACGGATTACGTCAACCTGCGTAGGATTGATTTTTGTACCTGACCAAGTCTTGATTCACTATAGCGTTATGCTATCTATGCGCTGTAAAATAACTAATCCTGTTTCACACGTAACAACTTAACTCTCATGCCGCCTATTTTTTATCCACTCGCTGTGATCCAGTTGAGTGTATGTGCTTTTTCATTGCGGATAACCTCGGTCCTGCCACTGTGTTAATGGTAACACGTTGGCCGATGCATACATTGGTGTATGGCTGAAGTTGGCCAATGGTTTTTACAGTGCGGATGTGCGCTCTTACATTTGTAAAGTAAATAAACGTCATACACCGGGCATGGCTGCCCTGGAATTAAACGCTTACAAAATATCTACCAGTCTCACGCTACCAACTCGGTTACCTGCCCCGGAGTGGCATTAACGGAGCACATATGTTTCAGCTTGTTTAGGAGCACGAAGCGATCTGACACTGCAAAGAACCCAGTCGGAGCCACCAAGCTGTTTGAAACTGATAGGATTGTTTTCACTGCTGCAGAAATTTTAGTTGGATAGTTGAGTGTGAGACTGCCCCTGGGATTATTAATTGTTTCAACTTATTTTCAGCATCAGCGCGTTTGTCTAGGATAGTGCTTTGTGTATGACTTGAGACCCTGAGGCATATTTGCGCAAGGATTTCACATGGTTGATTATGTTCACAATGTAGGTGAGTGTAGACAACTGAGCTACCTAGGCACAGCGATGATAACCGTTATACTCTAGGAACAATAAACTTAGGGCGCTACGAATGACCCTATGCGATGTCATCGATAAAACTGTAGTGATCGATATGCACAGTCACTGCTTCCCAATGACTGCTATGCCATTTCGCCATTTGATTCTTTTTAATCGCAATATTCCAAGTGCTGAAAAGTTTAAACCTCGTCGAGGAAGGAAAATTGGTGCAATAAATAAGGCTGAAATAACTAACCACATTTGTTAAAATTAGGGGCAATCCCAGATGTTCCTCGTTCCAGAAAGGTATGCTTGTATACCTAGAAAACCTGCACCTTCAGAAATACACAATCTTAGAGCATCATTATTTACACTTGAAGGCATTCACATTGCTTGTTTGGTACCAATGATGCTGATGTGACACACCAAATAATATTGGACCCAAATAGGAAATTATTAGGTAAGAACATGCAGTAAGTGTGGTTACTAAGTCTTCTGCATCCCTACGAAGCCAGCTTTTTGCACTATGTTGAAGATTCATCTGATGAAGTGTTTGTGCACTATTTATGCGAAAATTTAGTGCTATAAAGTCATCATGGGAAAACAATTTAAATTTATCGTGTATACCAAGGCTGCATACGTAGGCTAAAAATGCACGACGGAAAAGTTTGGTTTTGAGCGTTGGTAGACCTAACGCTTTCAAAATAGATGAGAAATGAAACCACGTTATCATCTTGTACGATAGCATTACTGCTGTAAACTGATAATGTGCATTTCGGGGGATAATGACGTCAAAAGAGAATGGATTCTGACTGAGGTCAGCAAGAAATCGACCGTTGACAACTCCATCACATAATTTCACGTAATCTTTATTATAACATAGCTTTGCTTATCGACCACCAATAGAAGCAAATACTTTGCACACTGTTTTAGCAAAACAGACCTTTTCGTATGTTGAAAACATGCACAGAATCCTTCTGCACCAATACTCAAACACGTGTTTTCCGATCCTAAACTACAAATGCATTAGTTAAGCTGTATGTATTCATTACTCTGCTATCTTGTTTTACGTCGGACTAACTGATTTTTTGAAGTTCAGTCACATTACAAACCATGAAATACGAAGCAAAACTCCATTTTCCAGATTTACGTTAATAACACATGTGACATGCATACATATTTTAGGAGCCATCTATAATTTAAGAGTTCTATCTCCAGAATAATGATTTGCAAATAGTTCACCGCGATGTAAGTGACCGGTTTTTAGTGCCGGCGATGGACGCCTTCATTTTTCCTTACCAACCGGAAATCTGCTCGCCCATGACTCCTTCATGGTGCGCCATCTGATTGAATGTCCCAAACAATCCGCTGTGGTTCTTCTGAATAATGTTTGCAAAACAGCCACTAACATTCGAATGTTATGAGGGCCTAGTTTATGAGGTAAAAATCTTGTTGTGTCGATGTTTGTACAGTCATCAGTGAAAGTATGGTGCCTGTCTACACAATTATTGCACTTGGAAATTGCCCAGAGTCATAAGTGCGCCCGTACGCATGGTTCTTGCATGGTTGCTTTTTAACTACCCTATGTATTCTAAATAAATTAATAATATTTGTCGTTTCAAATAGAACGTAGTGAAGAAGTAAATCACCCGGTGTACCGATGTTTTTAAAAAGAAGCTGTACTTGTTAACTTGCCTGCTAAATGACAGCAGGAGTGCGCTGCGACTACTGAACATTTTTGGCTCTAAACATTTTTGGCGAGGTAATACCAATGAAGAGAGCAAGTGCACAAGTTCCCAGTCGGATTGTTGCCAGCGTAACAGTAACTGTGCTTAAAGAATTACTTGTGTGTGAGAACAAAACTAAGTTACTAACTTTGCCGCACGTGTACAGGGATAGCAGTTGCTTAGCCCAACACATAGGTGGACTGTATTCACCGTACTTGATAAGGAAGGGGTTTCCTTGACCAAAATAAGCACGCGTGCGTTGGTCAAGTATCAAGTTATTGTTGGTTGTGCTTTCGAATGCAAAGTCATTGGCCATCAGGAATTCGTACTACTTGATCAGACCGTAAAAGAATATTCCTTCCAGGGAATCGCAGCGCTTTTAAGGGATTCTATGTAAAGGAAGATGTCTGAACTGTGATAAAACTAAACTTGGAAGCTTTCTTATGACGAATTGGTAAGGTAACACACCGCTTATTTTGCATAGCAATCGAGCAAAATAACAAACTTACTTCGTGATACTTTTACTATATTCTCCGGACACAGCCCCACCAAAGTTTCTTCTGTTTACCAAAGCTAGAAAGGTAGTGAAAAGACGCCGTTTTTAAAGTCTAAAGGAGCTTCTGGGCGATGGCACAAGATATCTGCGTGCCATACCAGTACGTGCTTTCTAGAAGTATTTCGAAAAATAAAAGCGCAATTGGGAACGGTTAATTACCAGAAAAATATGACGACTTTGAGGCGGATAGTGTTTATAAGAATGTACCATGCACAATAAATTGGTCATTGCAATAGTCTCCTTCATTTAACACACCAGTTTGCAGCATTGCATTTACGTTCCAACGTTTACCGCGTATTTGCAAGTAATTTGTAGTGCATTTAGAAAGGTTGGAAATCAAACTTTTCCGGTCGCTTGGTGCTTTGATTAGAGAATAATTATTGCTCCCAGACAACTGCTGTGTACTACATCGTGACTTCAGCAGCCTCTCCATGTGATCCACTAATGTTATTCTGCCTTTCAGTTCTATATGTACGAAACTGTGGAATGGTGGTTATTTGGTAGTGCACACTATATCGGGTCAACAACCAAATCCCACTCCTTCAGTGACCGACAAATGCCTCCTCTTACGTTGAAACTTGACATCCATGAGCAACGCGAGTTGGTTAGATGGAAAAGAACTCATTTTTCTCTTCTAGACGGTTTTTGCCCCAGGTTTGAAGAGAATACCGCTCGCCTATTTTCCTTCGCCTTGTGATCAGTAAAGGGTTATGCCTCACCCGCCTATTGCTATTTCACCTGTACAGGAGGTGAATTTGCTAAAACTGGAGCAACATGTAGCACATTCGAAAATCGGTACACGCTTTGCACCAAAACTAAAGCACCAAACCAAAGCGAGTGCAGCATGGTAAAGTATTAGTACAGTTTTCCAGATATCAATAAAGGCGGAAGCTATTCGAGAAACAAATTGTGTGAAAGCTATTATAATACGTTCCGCATCTGAATTGTAACATTGCGCATTTGTACGTTGCCAAAGTTTCATTAAAATAAATAGCCTTATTCTGCACGGCTATTTGAGCGGACATCGCTTTATGACTTAAGTATTAGTTAATCATTTTTATGAACAAATTGTCATTTGTCAACATAAATGTATTTCAGTACCTGTTGTTTAGTGGTTACTAATCACAACTACTGAAGTTCGGCAGATAGTGGAAGCGACAGCCGCATGAACACTTGAATAATGCAGGGACTAAAGTGGTTGATCACGTTCTGCTTTTCGAATTCTCTAGGAACTTCGCTATATGTGCCACATGGGTCCATACCTCCCAACACTGAAGAGCAAATCTACTTGGGATTGTGTCGAGATGATGGGCAACGACCGTGTCTTACTGGTAAGTAAATGGTGGCTCACATGTCTGTTGCAAATTACACTTGTAGTGCATCTACTTCGAACGTTTGACAGGCAACATTTTAAGCGTAAGGACTGATTTGTATCAGCCTACTTCTTCTCAATACTAGTCATGGTAGGTTCCAGAAGCCCAAGTGAGTATCTCTTCAGGATTTGTAAACTAACATCACATAATCGATGGGCGAAGACGGAGTTAAAATTAAAGGCAAAAGACGCAAAGTAAAATATGCAAGTCTGTCAATCAACCCTATTTTCACTCATAATATTGTGACTTTAAGTAAATCCCAAGCAGTTGCGAAAATATTCCATAAAACTCTGTTAAAGTGCAAGGCGAGGAAATGGATGCATGCTTCTATTTTGTATTTTGATACAATAGTGTTTCGGCAAGTTAACGTGGTAAGAGCAAAGTTATACATTTAAAATTTTGGGAAAGCAACATATCTACCTAAGGCCTGAAAACAAAACAGACTGTGAACTAATTCCGGAAGTGCAATGCACTTGTAATGTACTTAGTGGAATGTACCAATATTGCAAACATTACTGAAGGGGTTAGAGAAATTTGAATTACAAACAGTGTAGTAATAACGTTTCTCATATACCGCCTGCCGACACGACACTTTAGGTAGTATTTTAGACGAATTTTGTAGGAAACAATGTTGAACTTGGAAACTCCGATGGTGGTTGGGTTGCTACAAGCTACCTATATTGAGATTTTGGTTCACTTGTGTTGGACCTCAGTCATTCCGATCACAAGGACCGTAAATAAAATGGCAACGTTATAGTGTTGATCATCCCAACACTGGCACCCCAAGACAGCGGTTTCGTATTGGTTCCGAATCTTCAGTTGGCGGTAGCCTGAGTTGGGCTGGAACTCAGAGCTTAGAGGCTCATGGTTGACGCCATAAGCACTATGCCACTGAGATTCGAGAAAAACGCTTAGTCCAGCGTTTTTGGGGTGCTAGTGTTGGGATGAGTAACACTATAATGTTTCCCTTTTATTTCCGGTCCTTGTGATCAGAATGACCGAGGTCCACCTCAAGTGAACCGAAGTCTCAATAGAGGTTGCTTGTAGCAATCCAACCACCAGCGGATTCTCGAACTTCAACTTTGAATTCGTTTCCGTTGGACTAAGATTTGCTCGCGGATCTCAGTGGCATAGTGCTTATGACGTCAACCATGAGCCACTAGGCTCTGAGTTCCAGTCCAACGCAGGCTACCTCCAACTGATGAGTCCCAACCAGGAAAAAACCGCGGTCTTAGGGTGCAGGTTTTGGGATGAGCAACACCATAATGTTTTCATTGGTAGAAAAAAATTGCATGAAGCTAAAGTATTGATAGAAACATAACAGTTTGTTGCTGTTAAATTCAAATTACCTTCGGTTTAGCTTAACTTTCCTAGTTGTATAAAACAATCATCGGTTAACCACAGTGCCTGTTATTTCCTCAAAAAATCAATTCCAACTATCCCTACATTCGATGTAAGATAAGTATAATAGTGATGATGTTCTCTCACAAAAATTATTAAGGTTTGGAGATATCTTCTAAAAACCAGAGCGACTGGTACCTAGGTGAGATGGACCAAAAGATTAGTCTAAAATTGGAAGAAGCAACTTTTACAGCGTAGCACATAAACCATAGAATGCCTGCATGATATATTTGGAGATGATCACCGACTTCTTTGAACTACGCGGTGGGTTTGTTCGACTATATATTTGTTGCTACGGAACCATGTCTTAAATGGCTGGAAATGTTTCCGGTAAACAAAGTGTTCGTTGAGGTTTCACGCTTGTCTCACTTCTATTACGCATCGTTTCGCAGTCGGGTGTTGATGAGCGGTGACAGCTATCGTTTCGTTCTGACACCCAACACGTTTTGACACCCGTGATTCATGGGCTCCACGGCTAACTGAGATGGTTAAGGTGCACAGTCGACTGAATGCGTTTGTTGTCCACTGTACAGTTGTTGCGTGAACAACAAGATGCGCATTGCTATTATTGATTTTATCCAGCAATGAACACCTTCTGCCTACCAAGGTTAAGTAACTGGATATTTACCTATATCTAACCATAAACGCATCTCTGCTCATAGCTAATCATACTATCAGAGGGATTAGCAAGCCTTAAACTAGTATGTCCTTGAAACATACTCATGCGCATTCGGTTCATCAATGCATGCAGTGGGAGATTAGTTGCTCTTCTCTGTTCTTGATACTTAATTTGTTATTGTTCACTAATTTATGAAATGGAACCAGCGATAGAGTACCGGTAATATAAGTGTATTTTAATCCTAGGAGAATTTACCAGACAAACTAAACTGACTGCCCGAGGATGAGGCCTATGAAGTGTGGAAGTAAATCCCCTACAGAACAGGTGGTGTCCGCTATTCTAAGTGATCACACAAATCCATCTTCTATCAATCAGTCATTGTTGCTTATTGATTCGGGTACAATCTTTTAGATTCCCAGACACTCCTCAGTCCGATAGTGCAGTTTGGTCCTGCGAATGTCTCGCTGACGAAGGCAGTCAGTTTAAGTATTCCGCACTGCGCAGCAACCGATCGTGGACAAGCGGTTATTCGACTGATGACATGGGATACCAGTTTTAAAATGAAAAAACCTCACATGTATGACAATGACAAGGATGAATACAAGGAGACTACGTGCTTCTCGTATGACCTTTCACTAGACAGAGAGCGTGGAGATGAAAACAGCCACGATGATAATAAATGGAAGGTAGGCGCCAAACATTGTTTTTTACTTTTACAACTGTAGCGCTAATGTTAATCAACTCCACGGACTTAACGACCAGATAATGGTGTTCAAAATCCTCATTTGTGTCAAACCATTACGGTGAATTTATGGTTTTTGTTGCACGTGAATGCTTAACACGCATAGAGGTTTTATGTCGCTGGCACAATTTTTAGAGTTGAAGAGTTATGAAGATTAAATCAGCAGTTTTCGCAGTTTTACCCCACTTTGATTTTCAAACCAGTAAATGGCTTTGAGAAAGTCTAATACAATTAATTAAAACTGATGATGGCGACCGTGTTTAGCAGTTTTGGATTTCGCATGTTATCCATGTCTAAATTTTCAGGAACTAATTACAATGGTTATTCAGTCAAACAAGGTAACAACATTCGAATCGGATCCTGGAATCTTGATGCGCTTTAACTCTTCGGCGGCCCGACTGATCACGCAAACTCCCCATAGGTACTGTCTAATCGGCGAATCGTTGGGACCGAACTGGTTAAACAGTTGGACGTTCTTCCACATTTTTCAGAAAACGGTTATACAAATTCTCATTACCGGCAGCTTGTGAAACTGATTCGCTTAGTCTCATTTTCTGGACGCCTATCTCCAAATATGTATCTCAACAGACGCCTTAGCTCGCGTTGTACATTTGGAGCAACAGTTAAATGGACACTTGTTGGGCGTCTCAAACTCGTTTTCTTTCCAGGACAATGGAGCTAATTTGTGTTTTGTTGTCAACAATCTCTCGGAAGGATAGCGAAGCCGGCTGCAAGTTAACACACAAGTAATTTAGCACTGCTTGCTTATCGCGCTTTATACCAACGGTTTGCTGTTGGACTGTTGATAGCAGCTGTATCTTGGTTATACTGCCCGCAGTGGACCCAGATTAGGAGACTAGATAATTTAGTTATTAGTTTCGAATTAATTTTTTAAGGTAATACTAATTTTAGCATGTGTACTCAGCCAAATCCTAAATGAATAGCAGGAAAGTCGTCGTTGGAGGGAAATACATTAACACTACACTAGAAAGCTTGCACACCATAGGGGGATTTTTTGGGTACTTTTAGATGCTTCGTTGCAGTTATACTCAGGTAGCCACTACACATGCAGGAAAGAGCTAGGAGGCTGTTTTCTACTTTTGGGACACGTCAGTAGCGCGCAACCTTTGAATCCCGCCTCATTCGAACCCATCAATTTACTTTTGCTAGCCTGCATTTTATGTCTTTCGGCAAAGGAGGATGGGGGCGGAAGGCCACGACCGTTATTTTACTACTTATTAGCAGTCGGTAACAACCCACGCAGCTTAATTGCCACGTTGAGTGGTGAAGGCTTGCAAAGTAATTCGTGGTTTCGTGTGCACGCTTTTGCTCTGCACCTTAATTTTATGTATGAAAGTAGAGGATAAGCCGCGCCATATCGCAGTTAGATATCAGTCATGGCAGTTCGCTGCTGTCACCCACGGCTCAGTGGCATTAGTTATTGTCTCGAAATCGTGGGTTCGAAATTTGGTAGGATTCGAAAGATGAATTATCCTGAGGATTCCCAATAGAAAGAGAAGGCCATTCAGCGCTTTCCTAGATATAGGGTGACTCTCTGCTTGAGACTAATTGCAACGAATATTCACAAAAGCTCAAAAGACTCAGTGCTGTGAGTTTACATTGATTGATGTTTACAGGATGGCATATCTGATCTCGTTCAATCCGAAGGGTTGGGTATTTTGTGTTGTTTTACTGCATGCATCTTACCAATCTCATGCTTCTTAGTTATCATTGTTTAACTATTCTAACTTTGTTTTAAGAAACAGTGTGATTTGTTAGTAGCAATTTTTAAGTACCATGGTGATGTTGTTCATATGCCTCAGCTGTTCACTCGTTTTGGTTTATACAGAAAAACATTTGAAAATATCACACAGTAGATTTGTTTTTCGTTCTGTGCAGGAGATTCCATTTCGGCATAACTGGAGAGGGACACAAGTGTTCACTCTGCATTGTGCCTTCACGTTTGAACATGTGGACGTGATGCAAACGTGTATATCCTGTAAAAGTATGGTCTTTCAAGTAAGCAAATGGAACCAGTGTGAAACACTACATATCTTATAAGATGCAACGAAGGTAAGTATACACACAATTGAGTATATTAAAATAAATACGCCCAAACAGATTATAAATTCTATGTCTTACATAGCCAATGTTAGTGGACATCGTGTTTTCCGGAGCCAAACCTGTCCTCTGCAACGTCAGTAATTTGCAAAGCTGGAGAGGATATGACGCGCTATATCGCAAAGGTGATTAGCATTAACTCAATATACTTTTCGATAGTTTTGACAATAGCATGTTCTAAATGTTTGATTGAATTTGATCAGATGAATTTTCATAAAACTGCAATTTCTACCTCTGCTAAACCAACTACTTGATGCGAAGAGAAACTGAGTCTACATCTGGTGTTTCAAAAAGCTTAGAGAGCCGAGCCTTCAATTGCACTTTGCATAACTAAATTGCACAAAAGCCGTCACTGTCATTTGCAAACCTGCCATGTCTGCCGCATCCAGGTTAGTTTACTTTCGCAGGTAGTAAAGCGTACGGCAGACAAACGCAGTAGGTTAGCTGCATTCTATAGAAAAGTTCTAGGAGTAAAGCGGTCAGGGACATGATTTTGATAACCATCCAGATTCACTGGAACAGACCAACTTGCGAGTTTTATCTAAACCATTTACATGGAGTTTAATATTTACAAAAAGCTAATTAAACTGATTATCATGCAAGAGAATGCGACAAACCTTGACATCTTTCATCGTTTACACATGGATATGGATTGGGTTTGTGTAAAGCTGCATGGATATCTACCATCGGTGCTTTGAATATAGTTGGTAGAATTAATGGTTTCGTTGCCAAGTTACTTCGAGTAATAACGCATCACTCCCAGATTCATAATCTACAGTTTCGCAGCGTTATCCATCAGCAAAAATGTGAACCTTATTTTTAATGTGGGATCATATGTTTGACCAAACGTCAATGAACTACATCAAATATACCAACCAATATTCCATTCTAAAATATCTACCGGTTTTCAGCTCACAACGTGTAATCTGATTTTACTTTTATAACAAGACAGCACCATATATATAGACATTTAAATTATTTTTGTACTAGTCGTGTGCACTCCTCATGACAAAAATGTATTTATGCGGTCTTCGGGGTTCCTGAATCTTACACCATTTTTCTAGAATATAAATTTTTGTATATTGACACCTATGTTTAAAGCTAGCTCTTAAGTTAAATAAAACTTCAATCTAATTGAGACTAAACTTTCTTCTAATTTTTGAATTATTTCAACCCTATGTAAACATGATATTTCTTCCTATTTTCAGCATGGTTCCACAGAGGGTATCAAGGACCACACCAACAGTAGACCTACTAAATTTGTGGAACGCTATTAATCCGACAGAAGATGGAATAAACCATATGCGCCATGTGTTTAATAAACTTCATCGGACGGATTGCGTCGCCTTACTGAACTCGGATTCACTAACTGCATGATAGTAACCACGCAGAGGAAACTGAACTAATAGTACTCAAAAAGCACAATCTCAAATGTGATAATGTGATCGTCAGTTGTTTCTGCGCCAACACATCATTATGCGGACAGTTGGTTCAAAACATGATTTGTTTTAAGTTTTTATCCAGTCTTACTATGCACAATTTCTGTCTGTTTTACAGAATGTCTCCGTGTGTTCTAGAATCCGGGGGAAGTATGACTCTGCGACTTGCAGATGGCTTACTAAAGCAGCTGACAATTTTTCTAGTTTTGAATTCAAACGTTCGGCTCAGCGTTTTTTATTTTGAAGTACAAATATCTTGATCTACACTTTCCTAAGTCAAGCGCCTTTGTGCTTACACACACCTTCCTGTGATTGGGCCTTTTTTCCAACTAATTGGATTCACTGGATGTGGAGAGCATTTTTATAAAACAAGGTAAATTATGCCTAACTTCTTCCTATTTGTCACAGAGAGTTACGTATCCCATTGTAATAGTTAAATCGAATACACTTTGTGACTTCTTTTTGATTGACGCCATCCTGTCTGAGGTTTTGCTACTAAAGTAATATTTCGCCCTTTACCATTCGCATGACTAGTAAGTTAAATATATTAGCTAATAGTAGAAACGAATGCCAGCAGTATGGTCAATCCTTATGCTGCTTTCGAATGCTTGAAACCTGTTAACAAACCTCTGGATATTCGATCTACTCAATTCTCGATTTTAAAATCTTTATAACATTTTGGTGCCTTTTAAACTTAGGATGTTTCATCAAATTAGTCTTTTTATACGTACGGTTGCAATGTTTCGCAACAACAACATTTATTCATTATCCAGTTTTTGTGCGGGGCAATAGTGTTTTCCAAATCCAGGCTAAAGTATATTTATTAATATATGCTTTGGGACACCATATAAGGTAAAGCATATTGCCTACCTCTAGACAAAATTTTGCAAGATGCAATTAGTTCGTGCTTTATGAAAAATCCAGCCGGTACCTGAGGCTAAGTTGGATGCCGCCAATATAGATTTAAATGCATCTACTAATTTCAAAGGAACTTCATTGCTTACGTTACAAGATAGTATACTAGGTTCACAAAGTATTATACGTCAATCCGGATAGTCAAGCGGGATCGAAATGGGCTAAATGCTTCTCAAATTTTGCGGCATTTGTGTGGTGCATTGATTAGGTTTTCAGAATAAATGGTAAGGAAGATTAACGAGGATTAGTAGATATACTTTGATACGTAGTTATGATTGCACAAATCGCTTAAAGAACTAGTATGTTACCAATTTGCCACAATGTCACTTTTGGTTTAACGGTTCTAGGTACGAACCAGCTTTGCTTCTTTTGATAATCTTTTCACCATTATCAAGTTTGGTTTTAGGGTATAGCATACACTTAACTTGCAGGTATTTGACACTATAGACCAAGAGGGATATAACGTAATTCACCCATGGTTGCGGAGCTGATTCCACAAAGCTATTGAGGTTACTCCTAACCTCTTTGTGTTGGAGACAAACTTTGCAAAATTTTGTTGGAAAGCCGAGACATAAGCATCCAAGCTGCATGCCAAGGATGATGCCTTGCTTCGCATGACACAACTGGTGCGCACCGTGATCTTTAGTCAACACCGTACGTACGAAACTGTCGGGGGTAATCATAAGTAAATTTCATTGAACATTGGCTTGTTTTGTCTTTTTGACACACAGAAGTTAACATCACCTTAAATGACCTCAGATGACCGTTACACAAACGTTGACATTGGCTGCCAACATAGCTTGTGTTTAGTTAACTGCACGCAGAGACAACACATCAGACGGTTGCTGACCTTCACGACAAGACCACTTTGTATGAAGCTTCGATTAAACATGAAAC
This sequence comes from Dicrocoelium dendriticum, assembly GCA_944474145.2. Lineage (NCBI taxonomy): Eukaryota > Metazoa > Platyhelminthes > Trematoda > Plagiorchiida > Dicrocoeliidae > Dicrocoelium > Dicrocoelium dendriticum. Next base: position 14,312 of record CALYDF020002801.1, on the reverse strand, counting down.
GATTATACCTCAAAACAAGAAACCCATTTATTTGTTCTCAGACTCAAGCAAACTAGAAATGCTTTCAAACGAACGCACAGTGGTGACCTGTTTTACACTACTAAAACATAATCATTAAACAAAAATGCACCAGACGTCAAAATACTCCCAGAATTCGGAATTAAATAGACTGAACATGTAACTTTTCCAAGCTCCTCGAAAGGATCAACAATGTCTACACTATTATTATTGCTATAATCGTAACTCAAATTTTAAAAGAATGACAATACTTGCAATTTGAAAGCAAGTATTTTCTTTACTGGTCACAGTAAACCTCATATGCTTTCGCACCAAAAGTTAGTTTGTTAATGTACTTCCACAAACTGGTGCCAATTTCTTTGCTCTGCCAGGGTAGCTGTTGGCACAGTAATACCGGCATGTTTAGCATTTTCTCATCATCATGAAATGTTTGAGTCCGATGAGAATTACCGAAAAGAATTCTTTACTCAGATTCTGCCTCCCTTGATTAATTCTTTGCCTTTTATATGGAAATTTTTAAACAGTTGCCTGAAAACTTACCAAGCATTACATGAAGGCATCCGTCAAATTCAAATAGGGTATGCTTTTGGCAGTTCGTCAAATGTTATCAACTATAGCTTACGACCAACAGACATTTAATTGGGAGGGCAATTTTATGCGCTACCAAAGTTTTGGGATGCGAAATCTGTTGATGTGTTTCAGTCTATTTAGCGCTCTTTACTTAAAACGCCTACTACAAAATATTAGCAGGATACAGGTAGTTTATTCCTAATTAACCAGAAGACATGTGCCGTTTAGTGTGTAAACCTGAAGAATTGTCAGTCAGACGTTTATGGGTCGATGAATTGACATATGTTTCCATTCTATCAGGGGACCCTAATGAGTATAGCACCGATGCAGAAAAGGCGCGCCCCATAAGAAAAAACATTGAGTAGCGGTCTAAGCAGACTTTTCTGTCCGGTTGAGTGTGTATATGTCTACTCGGTCTGTTACTGAGCAATGAAGGATTTTACACTCGGAGCAAACAAATGTGCAGAAAAACCAAATGCAAAATTTCATGCTTCAAGTAAATTCACGCATATCAAGGCGATTTGAAATTTGTGGTATCTACCTCAATAACGGTAGCACTGCCAACTCAGACATATCCTACACAACTGATTGTAGGTTGAGGCATGCAAAGCCGACTGGTTGGGAAGTAATCAGCAAAACATTATCGACAGCGTTGCAACAATATTCAACTCGAATCACTTTGAATGCGACATTTGTAACATAACTATTTGTTGCTATACAATCTGCTACGCAAAACGGCTTGTTCCGATCTGCCTACATTGAAGTTGCAAAATAGTTGCACTTGATAGTTCCGCAAATAAAGTTATACACTTGTGTATAGCATGGGCTCCGGTTTATTTCTGGCCAGATGTATCTATCTGTGGAATAAACTGCCAATTATATTCAGGTCAAGTGACAAGGTAGCAATGTTTTGTAACAAACTTGCAACTTACCTGAAACTGCATAAGGTAAGATTATATTATCTTTTGAGCAACAATGAACGATGGACAATGAATGTATACGGGTTAAGAAGCTTTTCGTTACAAGTCCCTTTGGATAGTTGATAGGGATATCGAAATAACAAGAATGCTAATAATGGTAGTAAAACAGTTAGTACTTGAACTATGAAAATAAGGACTTAGCTTTTGCTCCTCCGTAATCCTGTAATCCCCTTAGATCCACAGCACCCACAGATAACATCAAATTATTCCAGGGTAAATTTCAGGTCTAGGATGGAGACGTAGTGCTAAGAGACAAAGTGTAAGTGGATGAGTGCATCAACCAAATGTCTTTTAAATACTGTTAGTTTTGGTGCAGAGACGATCGATTCTGGGAGGGCATACAACGGATGACAGACGCGAATGGAAAAATATTTCTGCGCCACTTCAGGCCGCTATACTGTACAGTGACTTTCAATGAGTGGCCCTTCAGTGTTGTATTAGTGCTGAATTACAGTAAAGGGCAGCACACATGATGTGGATCTCGCGGAATCGAGTATGCTAAAATCAGTTAGGGCACAAAGACCGCACGTTTCCTAGCCTTGTCTTTCGCCTAGACCATCCACTAAATCACTTCTGCATGAAAAGTATGCCTAAATATTGCACATTTGCAAATCGCTTATAACAAGACATGTTTAGTTTCGTACATACTCGTCTGCCAAAATAAAAACAGCTTTTGGTTCATGAGAAATCTATGCACTACTGTTCATAATAACCTTATCATTATAATTTACCTCGCTTTACAGTTCACAGTCGGGTTATTTGAGGAGTTCTTGCTTAGACTGATTTATGCTGGAATAACCTCCTGTTGTAATTCTTTCTGTGTAACAACTGAGGTCCTTTTCTTTGGCGCTGCCAAAATTCGCACTACGATCTATATTGGTCGCCCATGAAAACAGCAATTTTTATAGGAGAAAAGAATATGATATTTCGAAATCAATCTAGCTTCAATTGTTGCTCTAATAAGTGTAGTAGAATGACTTGCGTTGCTTTTTGATGCGAGCCGTAACGTAAGTAATGTAACATCCTAACTGTTTTACATTTATATAACATAACCACCGTCAAGTACACGGATTTCGGAGCATGCTTGATGGAATGCCGGAGGTTAACAGCTGATACACAGGAGGTCACCAGATAGTATCATCCAACTATGGACAACACTATGGTTTCAGAGTCCAACATTCCTAACCCTCAATGCGAAAACTTGCAGGGTTTAGGATTCGAAGAGGTACATACACCGCTGTTGCAGCATGCATTTCAGCTTACAGCAAGCCACCGAATTTACCGGCTGGCCGACCTGCAACTCGAACACATATGTTTCTCCTCGAAGAGCCGATTGTCGTAAACACCGAAATAAACCTGATCAATGTGTGTTTACCGGCCAAGGCCACACATGCTCCACCAACGGCACACACAAACATGGAAGCACATCAAGCCACGTATTCACTACTTCAAACAAAGCCGGAGTCTAGGATAGACTACAACTTCTGGACAGAAGCTGAACAGATTTGGACAAGATTATGAGCGAGACCATCAACCTGTCTCTTGCGTGGTTGCCTTAATTACCCTACTCGAATCCTGTCGGCGGGTTTATTTAAGCACCACCTTTTACACACAGCGTTCACACACACGTACATACGCACGCACGGCTTTCTTGGTGTCGCAGACGTGCCGGACAGTGGTGCACAAAATTTGTTTTTCGTCTCGGTCATTGCCACGAGGGTAGGAGGGAGAAAATTAATCTTAGCAGTAGCGGTAGCGACAGCAACAATCGGAAGAAGTAAAAGGAACTGGCGCTTCTCAACGCATGTCTCCACGCATATTGACTAAACACAGATGGGTAACGTTTATCTACCCTCCATCCAACTACAATAAGCAACGCTTGCCTCCAGGAATCTGTTTTTGTTGTTGGTATCTTGATTAATTTGAAACCGAAAGCCCACTCTGGATGAACTTTTCCACATTTTTACTCTTTGGACGCAAGAAGGAAAATGATAGGAAAGCTTTATTTTAACAGCATGAAACAATTCAATTATATGGTAGTGCGATTAGTCAAAATTTGGCTAAACCGAAATGAAGTGGCTAATTTTGCCCGTCAAAATTTGATTTAATCTTTTGTACAATTTTCGTGCTAGTGCACATGCTTAGGAAAACCACACCAAATGCCAACTCCATGACATGGTACAAATCCTTGGATTGAAACTCAACGATAAAATTCTAATTTGGCATTTTATTTGTCAAAACTTGCTCGTGCAATTGCAAGCTGATTGGCTCTGGTTAACATCATTATAGAACAAAGGCCAAAAAGTAACGTAATTCTGCTATTTGGTGATTCATGGATATTTTTATAGCTATATCTTTGCCGTGTATTCACCATAACAAGCTTTATTTGACAGATGAAATTACAAACAGATTATTTCTGGAATATCCGTTCAATGCTGCTGGACACCAACAATCTCATCGTATAATCGTACAAAATGCTACTCCGACTATAAAAATAAGATTAACCTGTGAAACTGAAAAATAAAATAGTCACATGTAGGTGATTCTTTCATGAATTTGTACACTAACTGACATAGATTATGTCCCTTTTATTCTAGCTGTTCTTCTGCATCATCTTTTATTCTATATGTGCAATGTTTTCGGGGTGGGTAACAGCCAATATCTACTTGTTTCATCACTTCGGACCCTGTAGTCGATTTGACTAAGGTTCACATAAGTTTGCTTGTCACAATCCATTCACACAACTAATACTTAGAAATAACCACTCAAATGTTTGTGCAACTTAGTTTGGTCTGCAAGTTACCTCAATCAGTTGCTGAGTATAAACTTAACCAAAACGGTTTTAGCTGATTAGAATGTTGGGGCACACCCTCTGAGTTTAGCTATTTGTTCCTACAAGTGCCACCACACTGAAAGGTAAAGTTTACATGATATTTTAGAGAAAAATCTTCACAGTTAAAGTCAGCAAGTATGGTTAAATTGTCCTCAATGAACTTATTTAAACTTGGAAAATAGCCGTCCATTTCATCTAACACTCAAGCTAGGACTAGTTTGAAAATATTTACGATTCTCTGCCCTTTAACAAAGCAAAAGCTGAAAATTATACTGTGCACATGTTGAGTCAATTCATCGGAAGCGGCGTATCCCTATTACTAGAATTGCAGACACAGGAGAGTGTTTCAACTGAGTGGATTGTTGCCAGTCGTGTAATCATTCTCTTGAAACCCTATTGTGTCGTTGTAATAATGGTGAAAAATAATTTGTTTTACTACAAAATGTTTTCGCTTTCCAATCAGCATTATAAACAAAATAAAAGATGCAGCTACTTTTAAACCGGGATAGTATTCTGGAAAGCGTAAGGGACAAGCATATTTTCTTATCTTCAAAAACATTGCGAACTGTTGGTTTATAGCTTTAGATGGGAATTTAGTCGCGATATGTAGATATACGAGAGGGATACTCTGCAACATTTGAACATGGTGGTTGCACACGATAAATGCAAATAAGTCAGCAATATAATCTTTTCAGAACAGAGTTCCTATAATTTGTTGTCCATGGCTTACTTGAATAGATTTTCTAAGATAAAAGAAAGCTAAATTGGACCATTGACTCTCCCTTACTTACACTGTTACAAAAGACAAAACTGCGACTGTTGAAATGTTGCTTACTTATCGCACTTAACGCCTGAATTTGCAGTTAACTACGCCTTGGGCAAAAATATGAAGGTGTGTCTGGAATAGAATACATGCTAAGATGCTATCAAATGCCTTGGAAGAACTTAGCTGAAGTTCTCCACGTGTATGACATTTTCACTGCATTTACCGGTGCACCGCATGAGCGAGCAGAGGTTCACCAGGACGTTAGTAGTGTGTGCACAGCTGACTCAGCAATCATTCTTAACCAGCAGCTTCAAAGTGCGCTGATTTAATCAACAATCGTAGGTTGTCTGACACGACTATTCAAGGAAGGAAGGCTAGCACTGCGTGAATAATGAAGGTTGGCTACACTTGGATTCTGAGTTAGTAGTAGATTTGTACCAACTAACAGTCGGAAACGCTTTGCGGTAAGATATGATGGATAAGGTAATTTAGCGCTGCGGGTAGGCGAGTAACGTGGGTGCGCAGACTTTCGTTTCTTGAGGTGTTTCCCACAGCTTGAAACGACCGCACCATTCATTTTACCGCATATTGATTCTAATGGTGAACGGGCGTGGGTCATTTTGATGGCGCGTTTGCGGTCTTGAAAATATATTAATCTGTTCTTGTAATTTCAGAAGAGTTTGACGGTTGTATTTGCTGGCGTTCTCAATTTGTGTTACAGTGTTAATCCAACTGATGCATTTGGAACGTAATCATTGGAAGCATATAAAGCGTTTTGTAATAAAGCAAATATCTACATACAATACAATACAATACTATACAATACCATCCAACTGATGCATTTGGAACATAACCATTAAAAGCATATAAAGCGTTTTGTAATAAAGCAAATATCTACATACAATACAATACATACAATGCCATATCTACAATACAATAACATACATAGTTCAATCCAAGTTAATGTGGCACTCAACAAAATTAACAATGTGCATACTTGCAATTTGTGATGAGTCCACGGCTAAGCGTATGCGTTCTGATACAAATATTCGTGATCTTACTTTTGACTTTTGCAAAACTTTTAGGCTTTTATTATTATATCTGTGATAAATCCATTGTTACATTTTGTCATAATTTAGCGCCATATGCACCGAGGTCTTTCCATGAAACTTCACCATTCATTATTACCGGAGTAGTTCAAGCAACTAAATATATGGTTCGAAAACAGATTCATTTATACTCATACAGTCTAACTCTGGAGTAAGGCAAGTTTTCCTTTTGTGCAAATTTCATATTAAATGGTGCTTCGTTTTAATTAATTCGCCTAATTATTCACTGAGTCTTGTACAATGAGCCCTGTAAAACGAAGACATAAGCCTGTCACTTGAAAACCAACAGATATTTGTACCTAAGATTTTTCTCTATACTTTTCCTTGATCATATAATTCATCTACAAAACATTTACACCACGCTCTGCATTAGAAAACAATCCATTGGTGCAAGTCACATAAGTACATTTGTTTAAGGGAGTTGTTTGGTTCGGTCATGCTAAGAACACAATTAGACTGTATCAACAGTTTTAAATAAAACAAACAGACCACTTTTAGCTTAGGTTGGTTGATCGTTTTCGATGAGCAGATTTGTTGCAAAAATTTAGTTCCAAAACAAATTGATATTGTCAGTGTTCCACTGTGTATTGCCAGTGAATAAAATTTGTGTAAATTTGTAAACAACCTCGGCAACGCTCTTCAGTAACCCAAGTTAAAATGTATAGGATGGCTAGAACGTCCATTTAATCCTTACAGATAATAGGTTCAAAAATGCGGTTAAACTTAACAAGCATTCACTAGCACTACGGGTAATGTATTTAGAATGAGATTAACAATTCTGATGTCTAAAAATTCTTGGCTGCTCAATATTTTATGCAATATATTATCTATCACAGTGCTGAGAAACAATTTACGAAAGGTTTGGTTATAATTTACTAAAGTAACGTGCCCATATTTGTAAAATAGTCTGTTGTATGCTTAGACAAAAAACTCTAATGAAGCTTTACCCATTGATCAATTTTAATCGTAAGGAAAAATTACAGTTCCAGCAAGTTAGTAAGAAAGAACGGAATAATGCAAGCGCTTTGAGTAGTACAAAAATGTCAAAATTCAGTTGTCGTCATAAAACTTAAATCCAGTGCGCAAGGGTTTAAGCAAAGTTTGCAAATTGTACGCTAACGATAAAAAGGATAAGACATGGACATCATAGTGAACGTACTATTTAGAAATCTTCAGTTGACTACAACTACTGCCAGAGGAATATATATGAAGGGTCGACAGAACTAAATAAGTGAGATCAATTGTTCAACTAACAAGCAATGGTATATACCTTGCGATCTTTAGGGAAATGTAAAACCTGATTAGGTTTTAATAGACACAAAGCTGAATCCAATTCACAATTGAAACTTAGAAAATGCGGCTATTGAAATACTTACTTTATGTGGGGAGAGCGAACTTTAGATAACTTCAGTCTGTTAGAGAATGTAGGACTGGAATGTCGCGTATAAGTAGTTGACATTATGGATGGTGTTTGCGTTACACAATAGTGCGTCAACGTTTAATACCTTTTGCAGTTCTAACAACCAGCGTTTGTGGTAATCCTTTGTGCTAAATATTATAACGCGCAAAAGTCCTGCAGTTATTTGCTTGCCAAACACAAGTTCTTTGAAATAAAAGCAGTTAAATATAAACCCAACTGAATTATTTCTTAATGTCTTAGTAAATTTAACTTGTTCATATAAAATCACATTACAAAAGTTATAGAAGGAGAACTTCCGCTTATTATGAACTAATTTTGATCCTTACTTAGCCAATGTTTAAAAGTCCAATAATTAGTTTTTGATTCGCTTTGGTTCTCATTGCAATTTCCACTTTCATAACATATCGGATGCCCTTACACATTTTCCTTTTCCAGTAGAATTTGGCTACGTTTTATGTAGTGTCACTTTGTCAAAGTTCAAAGAATAACCCATAAATAGTCTTTGATATTAGGAGCGATTTATCAAAACATTTTGTTTACATCTGACATTTACCATTTTGGCGGCGGTACATGTTTTTAGAAACAGATGTTACGTCTACGAAGTATGCCTAATTTTCACATGCTATTGCAACGATGACATAAGGGTAACACGGTTCTAACAACCGGAACAGTTACTGAATTTTATTTCATTGGCTGTACCACACGATTTCGGACAATAGTTTGCTAATTTCTTCAGTAGCGAGTGTTTTCTAAAATTTTTATCCACTTTTATGACTTTCTGCCTGTTGCATTAGTGGTTGTTTTCCGGATGCGACTCCCCAGAATGAACGCACAATCGTTGATGTTTACGCCTGTTGGAGAGTGCATACTTACGTCTGTTCAGCAGTCCGCATCAACGCAGCACAAGGTGGCCAACAGCCGAATGTTTAAGACATGCGGGCTTAAGTAGCGGACCACAGGAAGCAGCTTGAAAGTTCCAGAAGACTTGGCGCCAAACTTAATATTCCAAGGATGCACATTCTTACACAGTAGTTACTACAGAATTTTTGAGAATGCAGGGCTTTGTGCATGCAGATGATGCATCCTTTAGATCAGATTTGCCAGTAATGCTTCTTAGGCAATATTGATAAATAGAATAGCCACCTAACACACCAAGACGGCGTTTTTAAATGGCTTGTACAAGCTGCTCGGATTTTACAAAACACTATTTTGTTGTAAAATTCATCTAAATGTGATGTTGTTATATACTTGCCCACAGTTTCAAATTGATCCTCATTTAAAACAACGTGCACTGGAAATCCAAGCATCATCTAAGTTACAAATTACAGCACTTGCGTTATTAATTTCAATGAGATATTTCTTGACAATGCAAGACACACATCGATTACTTGGTGGGATCATTTTGTGCAATATACTGATGCAATCTCAAATGATTGTTTAGGTTTTCTATTATTTAAAAATAATAAAATGCTGAGAAATTGAGCGAAAATGTAGGGTATATATAGCCAGCAGTCCATGAAAATTAATGCTGCCATCCGTGGTGCAGATGCTTCCATTGCCGTCTAAAAGTGCTCTTAGTAACAAATAGTTGTCGGTAGAAACAAAGAATTTTTAACTTAAAAAGAACCTGCAAGAGAACCCTCCGAATGAAAGTTGCATGTGATGGTCAAAGAATTTCAGTCTCCTAAAATAAATAACGAAACGAGGATAACGGATTTTTTGTGTAGCCAAAAATTTAATTTTTATAAACATATTTATCATACAAATTCCCTAAACCAGCACTTATATTGTAACAAGAATTTCAAAATATTTATCGGCGACTTCACCGTACTGACATGTGACAAGTACCGGATTCTATAGTCATATATTTGCGTACCTACGTTGCACGCTTTCCTGGTTTCAGAAGTGTACTCCAATTACCTACACTGTAAGGCTTTGCGGCTGTAGCGAGTCCTATCCACTAAACATTGACTATACAAACATGGACGCATATAGCAACGGCGCGGCTCTCAATTATTACTGTATTATCTTCCAGAAAAATGGACACATGGCAATAAGGCGAATAACAATTTGGATTTACCATACCACCCTTCCAGTTCCTGTGCATATTAGATAAGCTGCATTGTAGTCAAAGGATAATGAATAACGATAACGAGTTCCGTGGGTGCTTTGAGGTGCGCTCATAGAAAATGTTTTAAGTTAGAGCTCCGTGTTTTCGCCTTCCCTGTACAGTTTGTAGGAGATTTTGAATGTAATTTTGCCTAGAAACTTGTTTTGTTCGGAGTTAGTGTATTTGTTGATGATCAGTAAACAACCAATCAAAATTTCTCTGTGAGCTGTCATCAAGTGTACCATCAAAACCTTTACTCGAAAGCAAATGTTGGCTTTACTTGAAATATACCAGTTTCGACTAGACTGTCTACCAAACAATTTCATTCGACCGAACGGCTCATTCCTAGCATATGCGTTAATGTACTACGTTTAATTTCGAACTATTTTATTTTAGTATATTCCATCAGAGAATTTACCATTTTTCTGTGAATCACATGTTGTTCCTCACTCAACTGTTCAGCAATACCATGAATATCAGGTGCTTTATACAGACACTTACTAAGATAGCTGTGTACACTAAGAGGCCACTTAGAAACATTTCGTCAACCACATATCTACAAAAGGAGCACAAATTAAGCAGCCACTAACTAAATCAGAGCGAAGTTTTGGCGATAAATCAACCTCGAATCTTGACAACATGCAGCTCAGAGTTTTATGTTCACGTACTTAATAATTTGCCAGGAAAAGTTGAATTAATGCTCTTTTCACTAATTACTTTAGTTGGCGCACTCACTGAAAAAGTGCTTGCTTCTTTCCTTAGATTTATTTAATGCTTTTGCGTCAAGTGAAACAAAACAGATAGATCCTGCTGTCAAGAACAATAGAAAAGCATGCTGAAGCTAAGTTGACGATTCCCGTATATGTCCACTTATTTGTCTGGGATTTACGCAATCTAATTTTTCACGAGGTATAATTATTTTTCTGCTAGAAATAATTAAGCGAAGCAATCTCCCACACGTATCTTTTCCTTATATGAATTGGCACAGAGGGTTTACCTGTACTTTTTCTATTGGTTTACTCGAAACAGCATATTGCCGCGAAGCTTGAGCTGTAAATTTTTGCTTTACATCTGTAATTGACACTTGCAAATAGACGAAAAAGAATGATAATTAATCAATACATTCTGAGACATGCATGCACCTTCGCTGGTAACTTTTTCTCCCCTTCTGCATTGCTATGGTTTCAGTGATTTGACTTTGTAGTTAAATCTTGACCGTTTCTTTCGAGTTATTCAAAATTAATAATCCACTGATCTGCGTCCTTCTGTTTGAGATTCTCTGCGGTCCAACCCTTCTGACAGTGTAAAATGCAGCGTCCATCCTTGTTTTGTGCAAACAAAAGCAGGACTAAGCAGTTCAGAATTGTGACTGCTTAAGGATATCATGAGGTTTAGAAAAAACGATTCACAAGAATGTCGCACATCAGACTGTAATAAATTGTTCAGCAAATTACAATACTGCAGAATATTTTGTGATAATATGCTCTTCAGATAATCAATATGTCTGGAAAGCAAAATTGGTTATTCATTTTGAGTACGTTAATCTCACTGCACTTATTCAAAGCAAGCCCGTTTGTTGAAACCATATTCGCTGATACAAAATTACTGTGATATATTTAATAGTAGTTGCGACCCATTATCCCGTCAGTTTACAACACAATATTCATTTATATTTGGCTAACAGCAAAGCGGTAATCTTAGAGCAAAGCCAACTCTAATTTAGGACAGTATGCTTGATTTATAACCAACAAAGGTGAATAGGTCATGGCAGCACTAACCAGAAAAAGAGGGTCGTGTTTACATATATTATGATGTTACTGGTTGTATCATGGTACACTACTACCAGACAATCAAACCTGGAGGGATGCTAGCTGCCAGAGTAAGCAGCAATTCATCCTTACTTGAAAAATAAAACAAGCGCTTTCTAGCTTTACGAAACCGAGTGGACAGCTTTGGGATTTCTTGTTAAGATATTTTACTTATCATCCGTCATCTCGGTAACGTCAATTTCTTTTCACTTCTAGGCGTCATGAATTGAGCTTGATCTCTTTTTTGAGTACGTTTTTTCACGTAGTTAAGCCTGATAAGAAAGAGAGCTATTTTTTCTTCAGTTGCGGCTCCTGTCATGCAAACGTTTTGCTCTGTTTCACAGAGTACAATATCTATTAGCCTGACCATAAAGCCAGGCATAAAACAAGTCTCATCTCTTAGGCAATAATCGCAGCCGCAAGATAATATAATGGTTAGTCGCGAACTACAGTGGAGGACATCGAAGACCCCATTAAGTTCATTCCACTTCTTGATAATTTTGCTATCAGTGCGACCAAAATCGTTGCTCATAAGAGAAATCCGACATGCTGGATGTAGACAGTGAGCTTGAGATCGATAACGCTTATCTTCATGATATTGCAGGCTCTGATGATGTTCAGTCGCAAACTTATCCCTTCCACCTATTCGCCACAGGAAAAACGTTACCTAAAACACGCAGGACATCCATGACCAAACGTGTTTGCAATACTCTCGTCACCTCATGATCAAAATCGTCTGTGCATCCTAAATGGGAACCTACCAAGGCACATTTCAAACCTCGATAAAAGAAGGCCACGCCGTTACCCTGTCGCTTACATCTGCTGGAGAAACCAAACCCTCCATATTACAACTGGTACCATCCTGCCCAGCGACACTGATCGTTCTTCCATGAGTACTGGAGAGATAAACTGACTAACGGACGGAACTACAAGGATACCAACTCCCCTCCTTTATCTACTTGGTTCTGGCTCTTCAAACTACTTGGGGCATCAGTCTCAATCTTAGCGACTCCTGAACCTTTTTAATGGGATATGTCGAGTTCCGACTCGCCATAATAAATCCACATGAAAAGCGCATTTGCCATACAGCATTTATCTAGAATTATATCTATGTATCAACCTCCCGCAAATTATCTGCATCCGGTACCGGATGTTTCTTACCAACTCATATGGTTGATGGCAACCCCCTCAAGGATTACGATCACATTTTTCACACCAGGCCATCATCCACTCAACATGCAGTTGCACACAATCCCTTAGTATGATGCTTAACGTTTAATTCACTAATGCATCTGCCTTGCCTTTAACACCTGCCGCATTTACGGATGTATACAACACTCTTAGCATAAAAGTAGCATCATCGTCTACAAACTTTGGAAGATGCAAATTACCAGCGGGTAAGGATAAACGTGACGACAATGAACTTGATCCCCATACTAAAACTATATTTAGCTATGAGCCGATTAAAGCGCTTCTCTTTAACGCTTGATCAACCAAACATAAATACACATGCTGGGCTCCATATAAGTTTATCTGGCTCTCAGATGGCTCTCGTTACCGTACCATGGCGCTCGTCCACTTCGCTTGAAACACATCATAAATCCCGGGTCAAAGGACTTTCTATAATGATAACCGGGATGACGGATACCTTATATAAATTCACTAGGAATTTCGCGCGTCTACGTTTGCAGTCTTGTCTATTGGTAACCGCGGAAACTCCGTCGGAGATAAGAGCAGTAGGGAAAACCTGGACCTCTTAAATGACTGCATTCAGAACCCGACACACATTTCCAAGGAACATGCTACGGAATTTGTCAAACTCTTCCACTGTGTTTTCGAACTACCGTCATACTCACAAATAAATAGGTCACATAATTTAGCCCAACATCATTTGGGACACTGTGACAGCCCCTACAATATATATGACTCTATAGGCACCATCGCTGCATGCGATTGGACTCTGCGTGTATGCGCGCCCACTAAACAACATAATGTTTTTGACTTATTTCGGACACAGGAATCTCCCGGGCATCCGCGAATGTGTTAAAGAATATCCCAGGTTGTGAACATAAGGTAGTGGAGCTCTCGTTTGAGATAACCAGAATGAAGCGTTGCCATAAAAGACCAGTGTCCGTCTATCGACCATTTCGGCGTATTAAATGGGACAGATTCATCAACCTCTTCAGATCCATTATATTAGGTTAGGTAGTATTTGGAACTTGATATTTGACGTTATCATCATCATCGTTTTGCAGGTTAGTTGCAAGTTGAATAAACCTCAGCCCATGTGGCGCAATACAAAAGACAAGAAAAACAAGAGAGACACGGTGGCTGAGCTTCCAGTGAAGGATGAATATCGTTCCAGAGGGCTAACAGCTGGCTATCGTGCTGCAAATAGTGAGTTATATTATGCCTAACAAAGGATATCGTGATCGTACGGGAAGCTAAGCAAGAGGAGGATGGACAGATGAGCGCATAAAACAAGCGCCATATCAGCCATATCAGCAATTTTGTCCAAACAAACATGTTTCTCCTTCTTAGGTCCCCAGCCAGGCAGTCGGGGTGCACTAACCGACGCCAGTTTCGAACTGCGGGTTTTTATTCCTCTTGACCAAGTCATCGCTTGGCCTCTCCTCCTCTTCTTACAACCGCACGCCCAGCGAGCAAACAATGCACGTCGCAGGAGTTGGTGTGCTGG
>CALYDF020002800.1:0-33582 GCA_944474145.2 Dicrocoelium dendriticum | reverse complement strand
ATTGTGGCCTGTAGGTTTCTCACGTTGTCATTTTTGCACAGCTGCGATAGATGCTGACATGGAGGAAATGGTTAGGTCATTGTTAAGTAAACAATAATATGGTCTCCTTGATGAATTTGATATGCACTACCGTACAATCTCAGAGACTGAACACGATGCTGGTATGGGATAGAAAACAATATTCTAACGGGTTTGGCGGCCCAAGGTTTTAGAACGTCAAATGCATCGAGGTCACTCTTGCGCCAAGGACGTCAAGCATGGATCGCAAATTCCACGTGGGGCCTTAATTAGGCTTACAGCATTTGCGAAAAAATTGATCGCTGGAAATTCCCGGATGCCTTTCGTAAGAGTCCAGGATTTTGCTGGCTCTTTTCAAAGACTTTCAACCTGTCTTGAGCAGCCAAGGTCTCATTGCACGACTGAATTTTGCCACTAATTTATGTTGGTGCCGGAGTTTGTCTACGCGGATCAATTTGACGCAGTGTACTTGTTGATTTGTGTACGCACAAAGGTCCGGTAACTTGGACAGATATTTTAAGCGTGACAAGCTGAATCCCTTAAGGCCATAAATTTTCCAGTAAGCTCCTCTGAAACGAGTCCAATTGTTTGGACAAAAGATATTTCTTTATGGTGTCTTTGTCACTACCTCGGTGAATTGGTTGACAAGCTTCATCCAAGTGACATCGGGCGGCTACACTGCCTAGAACGAGCAGTCCGTTTCTTGAACGTGGTTGGACAATATGTCGTATTATGTAAAAACCTAGGTTTTTTGTTATGCCCAATTGTCTGAACACTAGGAGGCAAAGCATTCGTCAGTCCAACACACTAGAAAGAGCTCGGATGGACGCAGCGCGCTACCAGCAGCGTGTATTCCGTAAAAAGCAAACACCTATTTCAACCAACCAGAAAATAAATAGTCACAGGAATAGAAAGTACAGACAAAACAGTGTCAACCTTATTTATTAACGACTTTTCTTTTCCTCAAACTAATGAGTCTGTTGATTTGTTAATACCGCGGCTATGGGCCTACAAGCTACAAGCATTTAAAGTTAAGAAGTGCAAAAAACGAGTAGAACACGTCATTAAAGTTTAGTCGTTTTTCTCACTGATATACTCCGAGCAACAGATATAACCAAAGAGCGACACTACATGATTTCTACGGCCAAGCTGTGCACCTATGGCCACGGTGTCGACTGTTAACTCCTCGTTGGTTAGCACAATGTCCAAAACAAACGATACGTCACCCGTTCGGAGTCGTGTAGGAGAGGTAACTAGGTTGTACGTAGGCTCATCGGTAATAACCTCTAGCAAATCAGGATAAATTGTTCGCTGTGCGATGCTTGGACTTTGATTGCGTGAAAGATACTGTCCCCCACCAGAGGAATATGACGGTGTGGTTGCGCCAGAACTCATTCTATCGCAGAAGCTTGGTCCTAATCCAATGCTAAGGTGTTCATTGGGGGACAGTAAAGTACTAATAAACACACTTCATCACCTCCAAGTTACATACGACACCAAAGCGAAGAGACTACTTGCGTTTCTGGGTAGTCCAGAATATCAACATACAAGTCGGATAGATAAAACAGTCACAATATACCGTCTGGTATGTCAATCGTTTCGTATGGAAGTCAAGCAAGATACAGAGACCTCAGCATCAATGATCGCCGTATTCAGTCGTGTTCAGTCGGCAGTGTTCCAGGACGTGGTAAGATATTTTCTCAGCAAGTGTTCTCCATACAAAAAGCCACAAATATCTAACAACAATGCAACATGGTGGGTGTGGCTATCCGCTCAATGTGTTCACTCCACTAAGCGCGCATTGCCAAGTGGACCGATTCAAAATTTCACAAGTTATGTGTATATATCTGCTCTCATAGGACCAAGCCTACATGTTTGATCAGTGATATGGCACTATGCTTTAAACTTGCACAGCTTCTTCCTCTTGTTTCCAGTACCTGACCCGCATGGTGTAAAAAGCCTCATCGCAGCAGTTCGTTACGAACATACTTCACTTGGATGATCGCTGTATTTTTATTTTTACATCGCATTCTGCGAGGATAGACTTCATTCAATCGTTGGACCATGTAGGCCTAAACTACTGACTACATCTGTATTACTCCTGCTCTTGGTTTTTCATATTATGCGAACATGCACAGCATTACAATATTTTGAACATAATAAAAATGCGTGTCTCGCTATGTCGAGAATAAAATATTTACTTATTTATTTTATTTCTGTAGCCATAACTAGTTCACAATTCGTGGATACCTAACGAATAGGAAGTTTGGTTAGTTGGATAAGAGAACCATGTGCATTGATATACAGGCAAATTAAGGCGTCAGTGGTTAGGCGTGTGTTGTGAATGCTGATTTCTTGTGTGGACCTGTGAGGACCCTTGATGGGTCGGTTTTTCTTTTTAGAACAGATGACACAAGCCATAGGGCCAGTTCAGGTTGTTGTGTGGAGTTCTCAGTGCCAGCAAGTGGTGGACCATTCTGGCCTCCTTCAGCTGTCAGTGGGTTTTGGCATTGCTGAGCTACATAATGACGGAATTATAACTAGTTAAGTTGCCTGCTTAGTGATACATTGTCAAACTTTGCGCCTGTGCGTATCGAATTTATACGTATTTTGGTCGGAAGTAATTTACGCTTTCAGCCACATTTTCATCTTATGTGCTGCCATTAGTTCAGCTTGCAATGATACTTTCGTCACTCCTGAAATACACCCTCTCTAGTTTGGTTAAAGTAGTAATATTAATGTCGAATTCACAATAACCTATTTTAGTGACAGCACCTCACGAACAAGTCACCAATTATCCCGGTCATGTGCTTTGCTCTCCAACTCTTTAAATGTCCGGAACTCAGAAAAACCCTGAACAAGGATTAATTTCACGTCTTGTTGTTTAAAGAAGTCCCCCGGATTTTGTTTGTGCTTCTGGTGTTTACTCCAAGAAACATACAAAAATTTAAGTGTATGTAGTGATACCGAGGCGAACGGCTGAGAAGAACACTTCTATGCATCAATACCTGATGCAGTGTTAACTGAAGTAAGAGTGGTTCACCTTAGCATAAGAAGGATGCGTCGTGGATGAGACGCATCATTTTGACCGGCTTATCTTGAAGCCATATTCTTTGGCACTTGAAAACCCCTGTTTCCTGTTATCTAACAGCTTATCTTGAATGTGGTTTGCCACGGATTCAGTCACATTGGAGTATATAACATTTAGGAAAGGATGATATTGTTTATTGTTCTTATTTCTGGAGGGACCATTTGCTTCTTTATTCTGTTGGGCAACAAACGGAGTCTTAAGTCCAGTGGTGGTATTGTTAGGATTAAGCAGTTTGGCAGCGGGTTGTGATTGGATGGCTGGTGACTGTCATATACGTAGCAACAACCAACGTGTGTGTTGCCAAATATGCAATGATGTTCGATAAGGTGGGGGGTTCTTATGAATAATGCGTAGTGAACGCATCTTAATGAGCAGCCGCTAGTGTCGGGGACACTAATCCTAGATATTTACTTTTTTCGACCTAACTACACTGTTCTTAATTGGAGTTTGGCGTTGGGAATGGGATTCGAAGCACCTATATGTCTGGTTCCTGTGGGACAGCTTTCACATCTGTAGCTTGCTCGACAAACTTTCTCAGCCTATCGCACTTCTGTGCGAACACAGCCATACAACTGACGAGTGGAATAGACGTATACTCAATGCAGAATCAGAGCAAGTCTATCCTAATATTATGTTTTTTTACCTGGCTGAGACTAAAGCAGGCAAATGAAGGAAGAAAGCCTTCCTGCAATTTATGCAATCAAGTCCATTTCGATGAAGTTTAACACAGTTGTCCACTCAACAACTAATGTTCATTTTAACGCTTTAGGCCTAGCTTCTCGTGAGCAACCAGTACGTGTCATCGTGCACATTAGTTAGGCGGTTGTAGTTCGTTTTTAACTCTACATTAATAGTCAGAATCGAAAAGCTGTCAGTCAAGCTGCGGGTCGGGTTGACAACGTCTGGATTTCTAGGATAACTGCAAAGGTCAGACAAAGAACGAAGTTAGGCCTATCATTTTGATCTCCGATATTACCCAGAGGATATTCGCCACGTTTGCGTAGATTGGCAAAAACAACAAAGAAAACTATTGTTGCACAATTTACACTGAAAGCGCACCTATAGCATGACAAACCGGAAGCAAAATTAGAATACATAACTGTGATTCAAGGATCCACCGCATCCGTATTTGAATTTCTGCTCATGCTTTTCGGTATAAGGAATGACGCACAAGCAATGTAAAGTTTTAATTATAATGTTTGTCTGGACTTTGGCTTTGCGGACGCCTATCTCCACGACTACTTGATCGCGAATTATTCACGAGAATATCACTTGCGCCACGTTTGTACATTTTAATCATTTACCTCAAAAAAGGGGAAGAGAAACGCAGCTTGTGTCATTTCAGTCTATTGCTGCATATCACGACACAATTCGTACAGTCTGTATTGAGAAAAAGCTAATAAAAGTGAGTGACCAATTCTTCTTTCAATAACTAATGGGGATTTAGGAAGATTAGACAGTTCATCAAAGTCAACCCTCAGTCTTCAGGCTTAGGCTACTCTGGAAACGCACCGCACACCAGCTTTTCAACCTTCTGGTTATCGTCAATGGTGCGCCTTACAGTGGACATTGACTGGTACCATCACTTGACTTCCGGATGCCAGCAGATAGTACCGATTTGCCGTTGGTGGAAGTCGCGGACATGCATGATTGACAGTTGACTGTAACACAGCCCGGCTCATCTTCTACTGCCATGCCAGTTACGAACTGTTGCTGCACGTGTCATACCAAAATCCCAACACTCAGTAGTAATATAAGATCTGTCGGGATATCTTCTAATTGCTTGTTTTGTTCCAGGGCGCTATGCGGTACGTCCTAGCTCGTGTTGCTAGCTTCTGTCCCCTGCGATTTTCTATCTGTCCTGGCAGTAGAAGAGGAGGCCGGCTAAATCACCGTCAACTGTCAAACATGTAGCTCCTCAGTTGTTAACCCTGACGAAGTGGCACTCGTTGCTCTCCTCCGGAAGCCAGGGAGCGAACGCTGACCAGGTCCGCTGAAAGGCAAACGGCTGACGTGACAGAGAACAAGTTGAAAAACCGCTGTCTGGTGCTTTTCTAGACTATCCTAGGTCTGTAGACTTTAGAGACCAACTTAAGTATCAACGGCGGACCTAAATGCGCGAATCGTGTTAAGCAGCTTCCTTGACCAAAGAAACTATTCAAAAAATGTGAGAAACGTTTTGATGCTTGTAAACGTTGCTTTGACCGATCAATTACAATTAACTTATAAGCGACACGCCCAGCTCAAAAATAGCCAATTGGTCTGTATGCCGGACTATAATCCTTGCGGCTGGGTTTCGAATCCTGAATGCGTTGTCATTTGTACAGGCTAGGGTGCTACATATACTAAAATTGGAACGATATGAAGAAGATGGCCATAACCCATGCGCAAGGATGACATAGGAAATTAAGATCTCTAAATTTTGTTATACGCTTTACTGTCTAAAGCCAAGCTTCTCCACCTACTTAGATCATTCCTGCACCTTATTAAAGGTTTGCGTGTATCACCAAGGCATATGTTCATGTTATATTGCTTGCCGGATTTGTTTGCGTGCTGCTTTACGTTTCTTGCTCCTGTGACTTTAGAAAGATACAAATTTGCTTACTTGGCAGTAATTGACTATGGAGCTCAATTGAATAATAACATAATGTCCCTGCAACGTCTTTCCGACTAACATTACCCTTGCCGCTACATTAAACTTATTCAAAAAACGCCTTGATGGAACTCTTCCCTGCTTGCATAATTCGATATAGTCCGTGTCAATTGGAGGACGAAATAACGCGGACCTAATCAGGTGCATAACGGCTCTCTCCGCAACGTTGAGGTGATGATACGTATTGTGTCCACGTGAGTAGCTTGTATGTATCTAAACTAAATTAATATAGCTCATCTGTCAAATGAAGTAACCGACGAGTGGTCGTTGGGGTTTCCTTTTTTCTTTCATGCATTTATCGAAATATAACGGCACTTTACAGTAATTTGTGTGTGCACATCCTATTCGCACATCAAAATATTGTTATACAGTGTTGCACTTAAATCGGTGGACGCTTAAAATAATGCTTTAGTTATTCGATGAAACGTATAATTTTCATGTTTACTCCAACCAATCTACGGGTGTTGTCAAGCATATGCCTTTTTACCCGTGAAAAATAATTGTTCTTTCTTCGGTATGCATGTGCTTTATCAGGCAATTCAGTCGAATTTTAACTCCTTACTTTTCATACTTCTTACCTTGGCATTTCGTTTATTCAAGTCATACTAATTTGTGGTGTCGTATAATCACTTAGCAGGCAAATATGTTTACCTAAGTCGTTACGCGTTTGCCTGACTCGATTCCCTCTAAAATCTTGGACGATTTTTATCCTATGCCACGAGCTTTTAAAGCGTACCTAAACATCCAATGAAGCTCGCTTGCAATACTTATTTCAGGTATCTAGGTTGGTGTTCGCACTCTATCTCAGCTCTTACTACGCACGCGTTCATTTGGTGGTTCGTATGAAAGTAAAACGACTTTTACCGCGCCAATTTTGGACCAAATATCTTCCAGCCAACCTTAACGAGATATTTTCAGTTCATGACGACGAACACACTAGATAAGCTACCAGAAGCTGCTGACAATGTAAATGAATATTTCCTTATGAATGCTTTTAATTATATAGCCGAATCTGTCACAACCAGCTCATCTTCCAGCACCGCACTTGACGCCACCAACGACAGACTTTCCAGTTTAAGACTCAGTATTTATGCGATTAAATTTGAGTGCGCTACTACTCGATGAAGTTCCACGCGAAGCTCTCAACGCACCAGAACATGTTCACTACAGCGGCGGTGATACCGCTACTTTATCGTCGTTTTGGTAAAACGGCACGTAACTGTCGTCCGGGTTGTAAACGCCTGACATCATTTTCGGTTTTGCAACCAGGAAACGCCAAAGCCAGCCAGTAGTGGCGACGGGTGTCGGTGACAAATTGAACAGTGGCTTTCAGTACCTTTTCGACTCTGCAAGTAGATTCCATTTTTTGCGTGATGCATGTAAAGAAATCAGCGTTATAGACAGGCCTTTGAGACAACGCGCTATTTAGCAAGACAGACTCACGCTACAGTCGCCTAATCGGACTAAAATAGCGACATTTGACCAGAAGCTCTGTAATCTAAGCGTTGGCGTACAATAAGTCGTTCCATTTATCTTTACCATTGCGGATGTTCAGAAACACAATTGGCGCCGCCTACTTTAGTAAATGCTGCCTTGTGTTTGATCTACCATGCCAAAGGGTTACGAGGAGAGCATGTCGCTCACTTGTAACGCCCAACAACTACCACATATTCAGTTGCATTTTCCAGTTGCACCTTCCCCTATTTATTGTACACTTGCTTTATTTATCTTGTTCGAATTTCTTTCCGAGCTGTCGCTCTTTGTGCGTTGGTTGTGATTGTTTGTTGACTGTTATCGTTGCTGACTCGGATTGACTTATTGTATGGGCCCACGGCTACTTTTATACCATTAAGATTAACCGGACTTTAGATAAATTGCATATATAACTTTGTGCCTGAACCTGGATAGCATTTTGCCTTGTCGTATTCCACTGCATATTTGATGACACTGTTGCGCGTTTACTTTTGGTTTTCTTTAACACACCTTTCTTTGAAGAAATCATCTCCCGACTTTTGACATGTTTTTATAAATCCTATTCTTTGGGAGCACATCGAAAAACTTTGTTGGCTTTTCTGTGTTTGCTTTTGATACATCCAATCCTCGTGTTGTCTTCTTACAATTGGAGGCACTTTTTCGTTGTCACCTTATTACATTGCAGTTCACACAGTTTTCTTATGTTGCTGCACAGATCCCGACCTTTTTCGCCGCTGACGTCGCAGATTTGCTGCATCCCATTCCGACTGATGTACCTTAAGATAAACTTCAAGCTGCTAGTCTAAACCGCACATCAACTTCCGACGAAGCCCGGCTTCAGCAACTTATTCCACGTACCTTCACAAATCCTTCGCTACATGCGCACGTTTGTCGGTCCGACCGAGATTGACGAAGGCGTTTTGCCTCAGCTTAGGACAAAATGCTCCGCTGCAAATACTACAGCCACTATCGCCGAGTCTTTCCGATAAATTATCTTTAGTCCATCTAGCAGAAACAGTAAACAAAGTTCAATAATGCTTTTCAAATTTCCAGTCTGTCACGCTGCCAATGCGCCTACGACTCTCCCCCTGGGAAATGAATTTCTCGAGTTTTATTTAACAGGTTGTCCACATTTGAGCTCCAACTTTGGAGCACGCGTCCCCCGCGCAGTCAAAGATTTAGACCAGCTGTACCAATTAAATGCACTTTCTTACGGAACGTGATACGTCACTTTTGGAACTACAACTGCCGTTTCGGTAACGCAGCTAGGAACTGCCACCCTATTTGCTTTCATCCTAATCATCTAGCAAGCCGCAGCATGGAAGCGATCAAAACAGCTAGTAATAGCGCAGCTGCAGCTGGCCAGCCCTGTGATTACTGATTACCGATTACTGGCTGGAAGCAGCAATAGAGTTTTCTCTGTGTAGCTGCATCTATTATTACTCAGTGACAAAGACCCGTTATGTTGTGTTGCGCTCAATATATTTTGCGTAGGCAAAGTGTTTGGCAAGGAAATTTTTAAATTCCGACACCGACTTTGCCTCAACTACTTGCTGCGGTAGGCCGCTCCATACATTCACCACTCTGCGTTCGAAACAGAGTTGGTGAGCGACCCGCTTCAAATCCGGTACGACAAGCTTGTACCGGTGTCCTCGTGTGCTGCTTGGTGTGCGCAGATAAAGCAGCGGTCACAACATGGGCTAAGCTCCCCGATGTGATATCCGGTGTCATCTTGAGGTCAACGCTCAGTCAACGATAAGCTAGGTTGCAGAGCCTTAGTTTCTTATACCGGTCTTCGTACGGCACACCTAGTAAGTTGGGAATCAGCCTGGTGGCTACATGCTGCACTCGCTCAATATTTTCTACCTCGCCCGGAGTGATAGGACAATACGCGGGAGAAAAAAATATAGCACCGCTCACTATCTACTGATTTACAAGTTACTGCGTGCAGAGGACAGGGTAACCCCTCAACATGCGAATAGCTCACCAAACTTATGCCGCCAAATAACTGATGGCATTATAATCAGTTTGGTCTGCGTACTGATAACAGAAGAGTAGTAGGGGCAGTTGAATGGTATATATAGAAATTCGTCACATCTAGAATCGAAATCACATATAACGCCAAAACAATGGCCACTCTGCTAATAATAGCCGACATCATATGATCCACATTACTACTTGTATGTATATACCAAGCTCCTGATATATCCCATGTGAGTCATAAGGCCCTCATAGCTACTTTCAAGAAAGCATCGAGCCGCCCATGTGCATGCAAGCTTGTTGCGGGGATTTCAGCTTGGCTGAGCTGCAGTGGCTCCCGCTTACTGCCCCAAACAACTATTATGGAGTCCGGTCAGCCTACATCAATTTGGAAGGAACATTGCGGAAGTTTCCAGTGCCAACCAGCTCTAGTCATTCAATCGATTTAAGGAATACCATAGGTATTCTGCAATTAAAGGTATCTGTAGGTAAAGTATTACAAGTAAAATACCACAGAGTCCTTTAGAGACCACTTCCCTTAAAAAGCTAAGCCATCTGTCCTTCTGGAACAGATACCATAGAGACCTAACTACCGTTGAACTATATAATCTGTCACATCTATGACAGATTAAGGAACTGGGATTCGTTTTTTTCTGTCCGATGGCCGTAAGAGATCCGTTGTACTAATTTTCAGGTTACTTCACTCTCCCCTGGATACCATGGTCTATTTATCTCGTTTAAATAAAACCCCATCAAGGAGTATGAAGCCAACTAAGATGCATGTAAGCGTGCGGAAACTACAGCGCCCTTACCACAAAATTTCCAACTTTACAAAATCTTGAGATTTATCGACATTGCGAGTCAGCAATTAGTCAGATTTGTACTGATAAAAACTAGCTGAAAAAAGCCACAATAAATAGTGCGAACAAAGACAAGCAAAACAGCTGTCTGCTGAGTTCTGGCACTCAAGACCATGGGGTAAAAATCGCTTCCATACCTGTTGGTACCAATAACGTAATTCATGAACCACGCATTATATAGGATGTATTCAGCTCCTAATTCAAAGAGTCAAAGTGTGTACAAATGTTCCCAGTCATCCTTGAGCTAAACTATTCCACAAACCCATCGCTTTATACAATGCAACCTGGCCTATAAATTATCTGTTCCGCGAACTTAACCATGAAGCCATCCAGCAAACTTGGTGTTGATGGAGTTCTACCCACTTTGCTTAAGGACGGTGGTGAAGTTCTTTCGATATTTCATTATAACTGTTTATACTCTCTATGGCGAAAGGTTAATATATTTCGTCTTGGAAGCACTCAGTCACTTCACTGAGCAATAAAGGTAGCTCCACATAGGAAGTCAAATACTACCGACCCATACACCACATATCCATTATCGCACGTTTTATAAAAGTCAGTTAAGCGGTTGTCCGTGGACATTCATTATGCAAAAAAACGTGTTACCTGGTCCAAACAAAGATATTTAAGCACTGGATTCTATGCAACCAGCCTGCTTGATTTTCATTATCCTGGCACCGGCGTGATCAATTCGGATGTCTAAGTAGCGGGGCTTTAAAATTGGTCTTTCCTGCATCTCCTTAGATTACTCTTTGTTATGATATTTGCAGCCGATTTATCCATTTTATTTTACTCTTCTCGGCATTTTGTTTATTTGTACCATTCAAAGTTCATCAAAGATATTCCAGAATGTATGAAATGGTCTTGAAGCGTCGCACGGAGCTCATCTCAAGCCAAATGCGGTAAGAAGGCCAGAAACACCACTAACCGAATTTGCAACAACATTTTGGTTAACTGCGAAAATATCGTGCAGGTTGGTAAGTTTGCCTCAGACACTGTTCTGTAAAAAGAGAACAAATCCTGCTGATTCTCTCAAGTAATGTGCGCTCTTACCACGGTAAAATCTCTGAATTTACTGCCACTAAAATTCGTGAGGGAAGTGCATATACAGATGTCGTGATTCTGCAAGAAATTTGGCCTAATCCTGACTTTGTGGACGACGGTATTCAACTCAGGGACTATTGTGTCATAAGCAGAGATAGACCTGGAAATCCACTTAAACTTGAAAGAAGCGTCATCAGTTACATCAACGAACTCTGGTTTAAACTGATAGCCTTGGTGATTACATACTCTACCTCAAGGGTTTGCGGACATTTAGTTTAATATAAACGAGTATTTGAGCGCCTTTCGTTCTGTAGTCATTTAAAGGTTATATATAGCTCCTGACACAACACCGTCCGAGTTGAAGAGCTTCCCCGATTAATTTCCCACAGGGTTATTGCACAAAATTGAGGCTCCCCTGTTAATGATTTTAACAAGAGTGACGCAGACTTCATTATATCTCTTGGTCTAAAAATTTTGCAAACGGAAACTGGACTAAACGCACAGTTATACTTAGTCTTCACAAATAAAACGCAGTAATTTTCTACACTAAAATGTCTCCTCTCGGCAAATCCGATCACTGCATTCAGAATGTATTCCATGTCATGTACTGCAAATCCAAGTTAGTCTATTCGACAAAGGAGTTTTTCAAACGAGACATACAGATGCTGCTAGACAGAACACATTGCGATACTCCAAAATATGTTGGTCTCAAAGGACTACTCAGTTTTCAAAAACAAAAATCTCCTTTAGGAATGCGAACCTTTGAGAGAATACATTAACTTCTGCTTCAATCTGTACTTCCCTGTTGTTACCATCTACTTACTGATGGACAGATTAAATTTGCTGCTACTGAAGCAACTTTGGTGAAATATGGAACTGGCTTATAAATGCAAAATGATTGCGCAACTTAAAAGACTCTCTTTGGCAAACCAATCCAAGATAAAAAGGTTAAACCACTTACCCACTGAGAAAGTGATGGACTTTCACAATGGGCGCGGTCTATGGAGACTTTCGAAATACCTATTTAGACTAAGTTCCCATAAGCGCATGGATAACATGGATGTGCACAAGATCAAGGCTGAATTTTGTTCTCCACAAGGTATTTATTCGTTGCCCTACTTTGCGAACATAAGTCAGGTTTAATGTTTTCCGAGAAATCAAAAACTGTGGTCAAATAAGCCTTACTGGCTCCAATACATTGTCACCGCTTGTTCTAAAGCACCGCGCAGATTATCTTGCGCACTCTCTGACCGCAATTTTCTACCGATAAGTTATGAAGGGCAGCATGCGTTACATTTGTTGCTCTATTAGAATAACATCCGTTAAAATAAGGTATCACAAAATTATCGTCCAATAGCATGTACATCGGTGATATTTTAGGTCCTAGAGAAACTGCTTGCTTCTCAGATTTGTACACACACCAATGGAGACGATATAAACAAGTTTGCTTACAAACATGACCGCTCCATACTGGTTGCGGTTTCCTGTCTTGTGCATTCTATAGCATTTGCACTGGATGCAATAAGCGGAGCAATTAGCCTCCTGTTTCTCGACTACAGAGATGCTTTTACTAGCGTTCACAGAGCCATCTTGCTTAATCAGTTGTCTGCAAATTTGGCTCTAGCAAATGTATGTGGCATGTTTAAAGACTAGCTCATCACCTGCACTCATTTTGCCCAGATTAATGGGGCGAAGGATTTTGCATTACTCTCTGATAGAGGTGCTTTGCAGAGCCATCCTCATATCTACACTTTTTCTTTAGGCATTCCCAAGCTCCCTATATCATCTACCTTTACTGGACTTACGTACTTTGACGACGTCGTATTGGGATGCGTTACTCCAACCGATTGGACGCCATCAACTTGTCAAAATGATCTAGATGAACTCGTGCTTTTGCCCTCATCCCGATCCCTAATTTTAAACTCTTCTAAATTTAGGGGCCTAACATTCTCGTTTCTTTAAGCTGACAAGTTACAAGTTGTTTTGGACGCCATTTCCTCATGGTTGGTTTTGATCGTTGTTTAACCAGATCGTGTAGTAGAAAATTTCGTGGGGTTTTGTCCGGAACATTGTATTGGTCTATTCACGTTGCCGGAATGTTTCCTCAGATCAGACAGTGTTTCTTTTGTGCTATTCGGCTTAAAATACTTTCAATACTGTGAGCTGATTCCTAGGTTTATGTGTATGTATACTGCCACACTGGCGCTACTGTTCGCTTGTGCATTTCACTACAGAAACTGTGTGTTGTTGGTTATTCGTGCACCTAGTGACGTACCACCACCAAACAAGCTGACCGGATGAGGCAAGTGAGACAGTCCAAACGGCGGGAGCAGTACAACCTAAAAGTGCATACCAACCATTGACCCATGGGACGGAAAGTTTGCCAAACGGGAATCCAGTGAGCAGCAAACCCAACGTCAATCGTGGATCAGACAAACAGGGAACTGAGATCCTCTCGAAAATCACGTGTTCGTTCCGTGAAAATTCCTACGACGCCACAAATGTACACATTACATGTAACGGAGCTAACAGCGTATCGACAGGCGGGTTGTGGTTCTGTGACATATGTTCCGATAGTCCGAAAAGTAAGATTGTACATACGCTTACGATAAGGTGTGAACCGTTGGCTGTTACCTCGGCAGACCAAAAGGAATTGATGGCGGTACTGGGATGGCAAATATCATAACTCAAGTTGCAGATTAGTAAATTACGTAGCCCGAATCCTCGACCTGTTAATAGCAAACGCTCGCCAGCAACAATGTTACACAGCCCAGTGAAAGTCAAACAATGTTAGTGAGAAGCAGCAGTGAAAACAGGCCGGTTGAACGGTCTCCCAAGTCTCACGTAGTGCTCCGAATCATGCAGAGTTACACATAAATTGCAAGGTCACCTCAGTCAGTAGCTGGGCAACAAAAATTGACTCCTACAAACAGTGCAACTAACGGCGTTGTCAGTAAGAAATATTGCTGTAGCCTTGGCCAATCGTCAACGGAAGACTAGCCAGACTCTCCCACTCGACAAACCTACGCTCACAAGGAACTATAGAACAAACAATTACTACGCAACAAAAAGGCGATGACAGTGATATGTTCAAACGTTCCAAAACCCACTAGCGAGTGGATAAATGTTAGACAAGCCGAAGAGCAATAAGCTGGGCTGAAATAACCTGCGCACTTGGACTGAAAGTTCTTCCAACTAGTCTTACACGCCTTTGACGTAATTCATCATTTCCACAGGTAGGAGAACCTCAGTTACTGCGAGTATCGTCTGACAACACACGCGATTTGGAAGATGCTCCCTTAGCAAGCTACTTTGGAGTGAACTCTTCTGTTAGTGCCTTCAATTTTCCTGACAGCCCATGGGCAGAATGACAGAAGCGGACATCCCAACCTTAGTTCCTCACGTCAACATGAGATGCAGAAAATGGTACTGGTTCATGGTGTGCCAGAATTGAAGCATGACGATTACAATGAACGACAGAAGCACGACATCGAAGAATGGAGGTACATCGCAGAGCTCTACAACATGCAGATTGTCGTGGCATTTACCGGCACCCGTCTAATTGCCTCCACAAGCTACTAAGGTAGCAGACCGCCAATTTTGTAAGTTACCTTGTCTGCGCCCGAGATGGTATCAGTGACAACCCATGCATAGCATGACAACAGGAAAATAGGGCCACCAGAAATACGGTTAAGACCATTCCCTCAATTAGTACAGACCTCAAGTGCAAATGAGCGAGCCTCAGTTGTATCCATCTCACATCAATCGACCGTGCAAACAAACGTTTCAGAAACCTTCAGCAGACCGGCACTATTTGTGTAGGTCACTCAAAGTGAATCCAGCTCCTAAAAGGGACAAAATGCATTGCTGCTACAACCAAAAACTAGTGAACGACGTCGCCATCACCAAAGAAACGTACGACCGACTTCGTCCCATAGGCTGCACTACTCCTCGCCTTTATGGTCTCCCAAAAATACATAAACCTGACACACCATTGAGACCCATACTAGATATGAGGAATTCACCGTATCACAACATTGCGCAGTGGCTGACAAAAATGCTGAATCCCATCAGACAAATGATTGCTCCTCATAGACTGGCAGATACATTCCAGTTCATCAACGAAATTAGAGATATGAATGTCCAAGAACATCGAATGTTTTCCGTGGATGTTGTTTCATTGTTTACCAACGTGCCTCTGATAGAAACAGTTAACTGCCTGTGCTCCTACATTGACCAGCATGGTATAAATATCGTTATACGAAGCAACCAACTGAAACAACTGATACTGAGATGTACGTACAACGTTCAATTTCAAATTAATAGTGAGTTTTATAGACAGGTTGATGGCGTTGCAATGGGCTCCCCGCTTGGTCCATTGTTAGCGGATATTTATATGGGAATGCTAGAAAACGGTCCATTAAAACAGGTCATATCCGGTCTAAAATTTTATCGGCGCTATGTGGATGATATAATTTGTATAAGTGATCGGGTCACCAAACCCCAAGATATAATCGACTGTTTCAACAATGCGCACCCCAATGCCGCATTTACAGCTGAAGAAGAAAATAACAACCAAATGAATTTTTTGGACGCGTCTTATCAGAAGAACCGATGGATCAATCCAAAGAAAAGTATACAGGAAACCATACTGGACGGGACAATACATGAACTTTCATAGTTTCGCCCCACTCAGCCAAAAAAGAACGCTGGTACGAACGCTAACCGAGCGGGCATATAAAATCTGCAGTGAAGATACCATAAAAGCCGAACTCGCATGAATCAAAGAGGCACTTCTCGAAAATGGATATCCGGAGCGATTTATCGAGACCCATATGAAGCGACGCATACCAAAAGTATCAAAACAAACCGTTGAAAAGGAACAGCTTTACTTGACACTTCCATTCAAAGGAAATAGTGCGGCTGAGACTTGCACACGCCGACTACAGCAAAGCTGCTAAAAGACCTTTAATGCGGCTCAACTGAATGTGATTTTCACGAGCAGACCTTTACTAGTTCCGAGATTCAAAGACCGAGTGCCTGATCATCTCCAATCGATGTTAATCTACTGGTTCACCTGCCCGTGCGGGGCCAAGTACGTTGGACGGACGACCAGGCATCTAGTAAGAGAATTAAGGAACACCTGCCTGGTTGGCTCTACAAGCAGGAGAATAGAACAAACTACAGTGCGATTACAAACCATCTAATGAACACAGGTCACCAGATAGACAAACGAACAGCCTTTCAAATTCTCTACAAAATACCATCAAGAAAAAATCATCGTCTAAGAGCAAGCATACTCGCCACCGCTGAGGCAATATGCATACGTCTAACAAATCCGGACTTGTGTGTTCAGAAGAAACTAATACAAACACTACAACTTCCCTGGCCGACCACCAGCCGTGAAGGAAGCAATTACTCCACATATTCACCTGACCTCAGTCACGTGATCAGATGTAGGTCTTCATGATCACAAGTTAATTTTCTGATAATTGTTTCTTTGTTACACTAACGATTTTAACAGACGTTAACATAATGTATATTACTGTATGAGCCTGATGAAAAAGTAATCGAAATCAATTGTTTGCTCAAAGCTTCGTGTTTTGCTTATCTTTCGAAACTCTGGAGTTGTATTCTAAACTCTCGGAAATGCGCCATTGACATTAAACAACAACTTGGTCCTCCTAGCACTTACTGAAACTTGGTTTTCAAACGACATACTTGATCCATAGATTTAACTCAGTGAGATGTCAGTCATACGAAATAATCCTCCATCTCGCGGTGGCGGTGTTGCTCTCTACTATCGAGATTACTTGAAATGTGAGGCCCTTACAGAAAATGCACTTGATACTCCTGCCGCACTATTTCGCTGACTGCACCTAGCAGATCGAGATGTTGGTTCACAGAGGACGCGTGATGCTTGCCTCTTAGCAGTTATTTATAGGCCTCCAAACGCATCAGCAGACAGCGATAACCTTCTGTTAAACGCCCTCCACAATGCTGTTTAACCAAACTACTCACACTATCTTATAACAGGCGACTTTAATGTTCCTTCAATAGTGCTGTTTTCAAATATTTTGCTTTGTTATTGCCATCGGTTCGCTTTTCTTACTCACACCTGTATTTAGCACTCGTTGGCCCATCATGTGAGCTTGCATTTGATTTGTTGGAATGCAAACCTCTACCGATTTAGTTGTACTGCGCGTGTGTGCCTACGGTTTCTCCATACATGCCTTCCGGTGCTGCTCTAGTTTGCTGCCATTTCGGGATGCGACAAATAGCAAAAATGTCCCCTAATGTACCATCATTTAAATCGAAGCTCCTTGAATTCATATATATGGCCGTTTTCTATAGGCATGTTCATCGACCAACCAGATACCGCGGTTCAAACAAGCCATCACTTCTGGACGTAATCCTGACTAATGAAGAGTTCATGGTTGAGTCAGTCGCATACGATCCTCCATTAGGCGGTAGCGACCATTCGGTCCTAATATTTGGTTATGTGTGTTATGCCAGCATAGTTGATAAAGGAAGAGCGACTCAACGAACTATTACGGACTATTTTAAGATGTACAACTTAGCAGCAGCCGTTGACTGGGACCTACAGACACACAGTTCAGGGAATTACGCGTGGAATGAACTGGAGGACAAAATTAATTGGGTCACACAATCAGCGTCGAAAGTTGTACCATTAAGAGCATCCCACCGGACAAATATATGGATCCGAAACAGAACACGTAAATGGAAGAACAAAAGAGATGAAATCTGGTTGCAACATTCGCCAAGCCGATGTGATATTACAAGGCAACAATACAAAGCAATCAGGAACTACTGCACGACGCTCATACGAGTCGATAAATACGAATGGTAGGAGACCAATTTGCTGATATTTACAAGTATCACCAAAATACTATAAGATTTGTGAATGGCAAAATAAAGGTTAAGCCCGAAATACCACCACTCATGACGGCCAGTGGCCTAACAACTACGGCTGTGGATGCCGCGAATGCTCTACTCCTGCTGTTTGACTCGGTAGCTACAAATACCTTCAAACCTTTGCCCTATCAACTCCTAACAGATCTCGTTGGTTTATTCAATGAACAATGAACAATGAACAATGATTTATCACGGGATAAAAGCAAGTGCTTGACACGTCCCGTAGGATGGTAGCGGTGAATATGATGCAATTAAAATATGTCTGGGTCATCTATTGAACGTCTGCCGAGATGCATACTTTGATAATTAACATCAGTGTAAAATGAAAAAGAAATATCGCGCGTAAACATTCAGAAAGACACTGGGGCGCAGTGATAGTTGAGGTAAGCAGTGAGAAAATAAAATATGGTCGCTCACTTAGGTCCATTTGATACATTAGTCCTGTTGAAAACATGCTTGGCGTAATCCACAACAGAGGAGCTTAGGTAACAAAATGTTGGGAGCTAAGAGCAACATCTAATCGTTTTTTGAAAACACCCAGGGTAGGAGAGGATACTACGGAGTCTGGGAGTGCGTTCCATGGTTTGCAAACCCGAAGGGAAAAGTAATTCCGTCGACACTCTAGACGGCTATATTGTTCCTGCAACTTTAAGCAGTTACCCCTGAGCTGCGTGTTGTGGCTAAGTTTCAGCAAATGGCGGCATACGTGGTTGGGGTCACTCAATATCTGATACGCTAATATGAGATCGCCGCGCAGCCTTCGATAACGTCCGCTGAAAATTCCCAGCAACTTCAGCCTTCGGTGGTAAGAGTGATACCGCAGGCCCTTCACGTTCTTTGTTGCTCTCCGTTGTGGTGCCTCTATCGCTTCTAGGTCGCGTTTCAACCAAGGTTGCCAAGCTTGGATTGCGTACTCAACATGCGGGCGCACGTAGGAATTGAGCATCATTGGGAAGATTGATGGGTCAAATCTCCCGAATGCCCTTCGCAGCATGCCGACGTGCTGGTTGCCTCTTTTGGCAGCTACCTCAGCCTGTTTTGAACAGTTGAGGTCGCTCTGTACGATCACACCAAGATCACGTTCCTGGGAGCTATTCTGCAATTCGTTTGTCCCAAGTATGTAGGTGTAGTTATGTCTATGGCGTAATTGTACTACGCGACATTTGTCTACATTGAACGGTAGAGCGTTTTGAACTGACCAGTTCGACGCTGTGTTAAGATCGTGCTGGAGCCGTTCATGGTCATCCGGTCCTCTGATCCTTCGCCATATCTTGATATCATCAGCGAAAAATAAGAAATCGGTGTCATCTTTACTCCAGCAGCTGTTGCAAGCAAATTACAGTCTCTTCAGTATTACCGTGCCCCTGGAATCGAAATGGTCTGCCCAAAGTACTGAAAACCCTTTCTCCCACCATAGCAACACCTTGCTACCCCTTTCTAGGGTCTGCTTAAATCCCATAAACTCCCAACTGAGTGGAATAAAGGAATTATCACTTCAATATACAATGGAGGTAAGCATTGGGATTCTGCCAACAACCGATCTATTACTCTTCTCCCTGTTTTTTTTCAAAAGTGACCGAATCGGTAATCACAGATGAACTGACGCGATACTCTGAAAGTCAATAGATAATTTCTAATGCCCAACATGGTTTCAGAAGCAGACGATCTTGTTTAACCAATCTGATGCTTACTGGGAACTCATGGACATGGGCGGTTGATGAAGGAATCACCATAGGTGTGATTTACTTGGATTTTTCTAAAGCATTCGACAGGATCAATCACTACTTTCATATCCAAAAGCTTGCTGCCTACTGTATCAACGGCTCCCTGGTTATCTGTTTAGTAAACTACTTACATGACAGCAATCAGGGTAAAAGTAGCTGACACTCAATCTGCAAGCCTGTGCTTCTCCACTGGTTTACCACAAGGATCCAAGCTCGGCCCGCTACTGTTTGTAGTCTACATTAATGATCTTCCAGCAGACATTTTGTCTTATCTGGAAATATTTGCAGAATATGCTAACATACGGAGTGTAATTCGCTCAGAATCAGACCGTGCCTGCCTCCAGGAAAAGCTGACTCGGATTAACGAAGGGGCAGAAAGGAACCAGCACCTACGGAAAACTCCATAGTGCCACCTGCTGACTGTGCACCGCAACGTCGACAATACCTAGCTTTTGAGGCAACATGTCCTGCAACAAGTGACTAGTGAAAGCGACTTAGGTATACTCTTGCAAGAGGGTCTTGGCAATTCGCTCCAATTTTCCAAAGCAACAAGTGTGGCGAACTTGAATATAATAATTTTGAGGCGAGCTATCAGCACCTTTGAGCAACGGATAGTACCAATATTGATTAACTCCTGTATTCGCCCTCATCTTAAATATATAACTCAAGCCTGGTGTCCATGACTAGAAAGAAACATTCGTCTATTGGAACAACCCTAAAGAAGAGCCACAAAGTTACCGCGTAGACCATCCGGTCAAAGTTAAGAACTGCGTCCTCGTGTACTCGATGTGTTCTCATCAGAATACCGACGGATTCACGGAGTTCTTTCTCTCACACCCGATACCAACCGAAAGCGAGCATCCATATACATCACTGGTGTACCTAGCCCCTTACAAACAAAGCCAAGGCAACCGCCTGAAACTAATGAAGCAACACCCGCCTAAATTGTAGAAATGGTTTTTATTCACTAAGAATCTGTTCTCACTGGAATGCATTTCCAAGATTTGCGGTGAACGCACCAGACATGACGACATTCGAAACAACCTTGGATTTTCATCTTCGTGATAAAAACTTCACAACATTTTGTTAAAGTGCAATGATTTAACCACTGAAACTTCATGACCAACGATGGAACATTTTAATTTTACTTTTTTGCACTTTCATCATGTGGGTCTTGTAAAGTTATGTCTTTTAGTCCATCATACACTTTCGAACTAATGAACTATACATTGATTTTATGGTCCACATAGCTTATTTCCAGATGTACGTTATTACCTAGATAGGCTTTTGTGGACCTTATTTTCAAAAAGCACATAGACGCTTGTACCAGATTTTTTACCAAAATTCGAATCAGCCTTCTTCATCCACTACAGTTTGCCCTTACAAAAACTTTATCTATGTCCCCTTCTCGCTCAACATTTTAGCTTGTCTTTCACGTAATGCAATGTATTGCAATTCTGTGCTATATAACCTGTCCCACTTGACAGTCAACCGAAACAAAACTATCAGTATGTTACGAACCTTTTGCTGGAATGAGAAATGCTGACATTTGTACGCGTTTTATATATTCTGTAACTGTAATATATAAACCAACCGCAGTGATAGTGTAACCTGCTGGGAATGCACATACCCCGGTGCATAAAGCCTACGTTGACTGACCTGCACTGCTATGAGCTTGGCAGTATTTACACTGTATATGGATAAGCAAATGCGCTCGTTTGGGTCCTCGGTAGAATCCTATTACATAAGATTAAAACTTAGGATGTAGGCAATCCTCTACTCGAGTGGCTCGAATCATAACTAACCGGGCGCACGCAATTCGTACAATTCCACAGAACACATCCATCCCCGTCAAAGTTTCTAGTGGTCTCTAAAAAGTGAGATTGCATTGTCCCCCCTGTTTTTCCATGTGAACAACATCAGTGACCGCCTACGCCATGGCCGGCCATTCCTCTTCGATGAAGTTATATTGGTCGCATATTTCTTTCCCCAGAGGACAAAATATCCGCTGTTGATAAAATCCGCCGTCTCGTGAAGGCTTAATATCATGATATCATCCGTGGCCAATGGCTTTCTCCGCTGATACATCAACCATCATGACCTACAAATGTTCCACACTGGGTGACACATTTACGTTAAATCGCATACCCATCCAACTAAATACAATGGCTATAGATTTACACAAACGGCATTCTGTGAGCCGCAAGTTTTCTGAGAATGCGAAATATCAATTTTCATAGGCTATCCAAACAACTTCCTCGTGGTGCCAGCTGCGTGGTTGGAGTTTAACCCGTTCCAGCAAAGAGTTCGGCGGCAGTGTTTCAGGACGTGGCGGGTTTTCACCTGGCAAGCGTTATCCTTATGACAAGCCACGGATGTCTGCTTAATAACACCGTGATGTGGCGCATGTGACTTGCCATTAAATAAAGTCACTGCACTTGCTTACCCGGACAAACTTGTAAAATCCACAGACGGCAAACATTCCTTTAGACACCGACAACTCGATCGAACTTATTCAAAGTACACAAACACGTTTACAAACACAATCGACACACCAAACACACACCTATACTTATGGATCCACAGGTATGAAAATCATATTATACTAGTGCACATTCTTTATTAATTATTGTACTATTACAATGGTCATGCCTTCATTGGCGCGCCTCACGTAGCCGAGAAGAAACTTTATGTATTCAATTTATATAGGTAGACACATAAGCACAGCCGAGGCACGACTAGAAAGTTTTCGGAGTCATTTTTGTCCACACTTGTAATATTGCACCTTTATCTGCAGCAATTTGCAAAAGTCAGATTGCATACTGCTCGATTTGGCTCAGCGACGGTTTATAAAAGTGATAATTCCACAAAAGCTAACGCCTATTCACCTACAGTGGTGTGGTCGTCTGGAACTCCAGGCTACATGGTTGCGACGCATTCGCTTAAACATATGCTTCTTCCCTAAGTTAATACATCAAAACATTTTGTGCGTAGATCATATAGGACGTCATGTTAACGTCAGCGATTCGGATGCTCCTCTATTTGAGACTGGCACAGATGAAGCATCGATAACGCCTCGTTCTGCTGTAGTTCAACTTTACAACAATCATTTTAGCTTCGTGATATATAAGCACCACTGGCTAACAGGTCTCTCACATTCATCGCAGTTGCAGTCTCAACACCTAAGATAAATCAGTCAGACCAGTCATACCCAAGCCTGTTACAGGTGAAAAGAGTAGAAATCTGAGTAGACAATGAATTCAGACATAGCTGATTTGTTTCTGACTACCTTCGGTTTCTTCCAAACATACTTTACCATATTTGCAGTTTATGTCTTCACAATCACCGCTTTCCACACGACGTTTCGTCGTTACTGTGTACAAGGCTTTTGTTTGCACCAAATACTAGCATTTTCAGTGCCAACCAACACAGGAAAGTTGCTCAAAAGCGTGGGTTGCCGCTGTCTGTATAACGCTGTTTGGCACGCGCAACTCAATACCACGGAAGAAAAACGTGTACCTTATTACAGTATCAGGCGGCTAAACCGAATTTTCCGTGATTTTCGATTATGCTGCTTTACCGCAGTACTTTACTTTAGGTACTTCGTTTAGTCTCCATTTTCTTCATTGTCTCTAAGTTGCATAAAAACCAAATCATTAGTTTGCATACAACTAACAAGTTTTGTAATGTTTATTTCGTTAATATTCCGAAACAACTAAAGCCGACAGTCAGGATCAGGGTTTTAGGTCTGTTAGGGTTAAAAAGTATCCGCTTCCTCAGATTCAACAATATATGTTAGCTTGATAGCAGCGCATGAAGCATTAAAATGTAATACAGATGGCTCCTTATTTACTCACCGCAGAGAACCCTACAGGGGCTTGAAATATACATCTGCTTGGAACAAATATATAAGCAGCCAAAATTGCTTACCACAATAGTTTTGACCTCTGGGCATCAACTATAATAATCCTATACCAAAGTGTTTCTCGCATGTATCATATACTTGCCTTAAACTATTTTGATTGTACTTAGCAACGAATAATATGAAACTAACTAAAATCCACCCGGGTAAGCTTGTGTCCAATAGTCCTGTATTCAGCTCATTGAACAGAAAAAATCAAACAACCAAGCGGTTCCTCATTGTCCATCGTGACTAAAAAAAATGCGTCGTCAATGCAGCATCCTGAAACGATGATTTAACCACGGGCGGAAGTCATAAATATCCATAAGCAGGATTATGCTCTGCTTGTTGGAATTAACCTTTCTTCTAATTATTACTTCGAATCCGTTGAATGTGTAGTGCGCCCGTGTCTTCGTCGCAATCTAACAGAGACGTTGCCGTCGAGCGTAGCCTATATTTTGAGCGTCATTTCCTTTACTCTCAACTTTCCTATTTCGTCTTCGGTGTTGTTGGTTTAGCGAAACCTCGTACGCTTTCACGCCTTCCGTATAGTTGCCTCGCGCTCGGTCTTCTATGGCAGCTGGGACAGTATCGCCCAGCTAGCCAATATATTTGACACAATCACACCATCCATCTAGCTCTGACAAGCACTAGGTGATTGTCAGGCAGTCTACGAAATATCACTTTGCATTTCAGCCCCTCGGTCTAATACCATCCACGTACGCTCCGGAAACAAAATCCCTCGGAACCCTCGACCGGACGCATGCTACATAGGCGATTTCTGTGTAACTTATTGAAAGTCCTTTGGAAGAGCCTCTATTGCAAACCAATGTGTAAGTGGTGGTCAATTTTGAGCTAGAAGGCTTTGTCGTTTCACGTCCTATTTGTATCTAGCATTTGTTTTTATAGTTTTCAGAGCGACCATCTCCTTTCTTGTATAGGCCAAGAAACCACTCACCTTATCATCTGCCTTCCCCCGGCCTCCAGCGCGCACCCACCATCTAGCCTTCCGGTATATTACAACCAACCTAAGTCTTGGATAAATATCGCTTCGAAACTTCTAGTGAACGTATATGCTTTTCCCAATAGGTTTATCATTTGAGCAAGGTTACTAGCTCTGGGGATGGTCCTAGTTCATTCAAAACCTTATTACTTCTAAGAAAAACCTTTAAATTTGTTTATAGAAAAGGCACAGTTTTTCGAGTCAGTTTATTTTGCCTGGTGGCACCACTGTCGTAGCGATTAATAGACCAATGCCAAGAGGCGGAATATATAACTCAGCCAGTATTCCTAAGCATTAACTAAACGCTGATTAAACATGCAACATAACGCTCAGCTTTTCGAAGACTTTACAGACAGCGTGCGTTCAAATGTTGCGATGGTTATCCTATTTCTATGCAAATGTGCTCTGTGTCTAGTTCTATAATAAATTAGTTATGCCTATGTATTATTTGTTATTCAAAATAATGTTCAATATTAGTTAGAACACGAATATAAAGATATTTGACTTCACTGGTTTAGGTTGATGAAGAATAATGATACAATTCAATATCCTAATACTGCTCAGCGTCAGATTATATCCAACTTTAGGCGAAGGTTTTGGTAAGATTGTCTTATAACACTTGATGCACATCGATATTACTGTTCTAGGAGAAATTCCCTTAAGTTTGACAATGTTCTTTGGAAGCCGCGTTAAACAGAACATTCGTATAATTCATGTACCAATGAAATTGCTTCACAAGTATTTAACAGTTAAGAATGAATTATATAATTTGCACAAAAAGTTATTCATAAATGTGCCTTCAGGCTCCGGTGGATTTTGGGAGAATTATTGAGATAAAAACAAAACATTTTCTCATAAACGCTAAAAGAATGGTCAACTGCGTTAGGGCACCTGAAGAAAGCACTTTATTGAACGTCATGTTTTACCGAGTGGCAGGTATTAAATATAAGAT
This sequence comes from Dicrocoelium dendriticum, assembly GCA_944474145.2. Taxonomy (NCBI): domain Eukaryota; kingdom Metazoa; phylum Platyhelminthes; class Trematoda; order Plagiorchiida; family Dicrocoeliidae; genus Dicrocoelium; species Dicrocoelium dendriticum. The sequence goes on along the minus strand of CALYDF020002800.1, from coordinate 7,947 downwards.
TTATTAGGTAATTTGAAAATAAGTAAATGGGAATGATGATATAACGAAATTAGTGCACATTAAAATTAATAATTTTGTCATACTTTGCTTTTCAGTAGACTAAAACACCAAGAATTTAGTTAATTGCGCCATAATATTTCCACACAAAGGAATATAATGATTTAATTATCCATAGCGCGTTTAAATATTGATAGTTAAACGATAACCTTGACTTTGCCTTGTTACGTCTTTTGTCCACTTGTTAGCAAAGAATAACTGGATTAACCATCGCTAATTATAAATCCCGTCGCAACGAGACTGGACCTTAACGTGGTGCGACGGTTTGCGTACCTCATTGACCCATTGAGCTATACTGGGTGATGCCTCCCGGCATCTTGTGAGCTACTCCTACCAGGTTGGTCAATGGTGAGAGGTCAGACAAACTCAGTCTCCTGGTCCTCTAGGTTGGGCGTTTGAAATGGGATGGCGTCCGTTTCTGTAAAACTAAATCATTGCCACCTCCCCGCTGCCTTGAAGACAGGCATTTGAGCCAAAGGCTTTGGATAAGGACCCTGATCGTCCTCCTGTATAGGTCTGGGCGCCCTGGCAGTATCTCAGCCCACATACAACCATGACATTTTCTTCAAACATAAACTTCATCCTGCATCGGCCGTCGCGCAGGTTATCAAGGGTCGCCTTATATGCTGCACACACCAGGGCGGATAAGCGAAAACATGATAATGCTGGCGTCTCCCTTCCTTCTTTTCTACCTTTTTCTCTTACTCCCATCCTGACCCCCATTACTAACCTTCCTTCTATAATTCCCAGCTTAATTGACAGAAACCGAAGTGCCACTGGAGTAGAACCATCTGCAGCCACCATCCCACAGCACCTATCGGACGCCTATCGCCCAACGACCCTCATAAGGACCCACTATCTTGTTTCCATGGCGACAACGAACGTTCGCACTCTAAGACAAACAGGTCAACAGGCTGCACTTGCACGCACCTTGGACACACTGGGAATTGATGTGTGTTGTGTGTCCGAAACTAGGATCAATGACCCTAAGGGGGTTACTGAATTAACTGCACCCGGCTTATCCTCTCGTTATTGGTTGCACGCATCCGGAGATGCCGATGCAGCACTCACGGGTCAAGCTGGTGTAGGTATCATTCTAAGCTCCAAGGCTGAGCCATCGTTGGTTGATTGGATTCCGGTGAACAGCCGTTTATGTGCAGCCCATTTGACGACATCAGCTAAGGATGATTCACGAAGTAGTACAAAACGCTGTTTGTTTGTGATTTCCGCTTATGCTGTCACCGACTGCAGTTCAAATGCTGTCAAGGCATTCTATCAAGAACTGAATGCGCTACTACACAGTGCAACTAGTTCAGATATTATGGTACTTGCAGGGGATATGAACGCACAAGTAGAGCGTCTGAGCTCTTCAGAAGCTCAGATAGGTGGTAATTGTGGGCTTTACTCCGAACGGACTGACAAAGTGAGCGTCTGCTGCAACTGTGTGCGGAGCACCAGTTGTCTCTTAGTAGCACTGCTTTTAGACACAGTGGGCGCCGAAGTGCCACTTGGCGTCCGCCTGTAGCTGACCAGCGATGGACCCAAATTGATCACATTGCCATAAGTTACTGATGGCGTAGTTCCATCCTGGATTGCCGCTTGTACTGGATTACCTTTGTCGACTTTGATCATGCCTTGGTACGTTGTCGTTTCTCCATGCACTTTACCGGGAGGCGCACCAAGCGTCCCCTAAGATTGGCAACTGAGCAATTGTCTCAGTCCTCGGTCAGGCAAGCCTATCAAGAAGCACTGCATACCGATCTTCCGATGTCTTGTCCTAATGACGCTGAGCTTCAGTGGAATAGGATCTCAGCCGCCATGCACGACGCAAGAGCATCTGCTTGTGACACTATCAATCGTCACCGCACCAGTCACTGGATATCCGAGGGGTCGGTGAACCTGTTGGAATCTAGAAGACACCTCCCGGCTGACTCTGAACACAATGTGACCAGACGGGATGTTAGGCGTGAACTAAAGCAGAGCCTGCGTGCTGACAAGGAAGCCTAGTAGACCAGTAATGCACAAGAAATGGAGGAGGTAGGAGCAATAGGCAATTACCGCAAGTTCTTCCAGCTAATCCGCACCACTGGTGCTGGAAAACCTGGCGTCAGTGAGACAAACAGAGACAGCGCGGGTGAGCTGATACACAATAAGATGCGCCGTAAGGCTTGTTGGGCGGAACACTTTCAAGTTCAGTTCAACTGGCCCCCTGCTCTCGGACCTCTTCCTACTCAGGTGATGCAGGACGAGCCATGGACGGTTAGATTAGCGCCTCTGTCGGAGGCGGAGTTCCGAAACGCGGTTACAGCCCTTAATCGTTTTCGTGCCGCTAGCCCGGATTACCTCCCACCTGCACTATTTAAGGATGGAGATGAGGTCCTCTGCAAAGCACTGACCTCCTTATTCGAATGTATCTAGAAATAAGAGAGTGTCCCGGCTAATTGGAGCGAATCGATTATAGTGGCAATATACAAGAAGGACAGTCGCACAGACTGTGTTAACCACAGGGGTATAAGCCTAACGCCTGTTGTGACAAAATTATTACCTCGATTATCGTTCCTCGCCTCACTACGGAACGGGAATCTCGGATTAGGGAAGAGCAGGCTGGTTTCCGCCCAGGGCGTGACTGTATAGACCATATATCCACTTTGCGGCAGGTGCTAGAGCAGCGCCACGCATACCGCAGACCGACAATAGCCGCGTTCCTTGATTTCAAGAGTGCGTTCGATTCAGTCGATTGATCGATTATGTTCAAATACTTGCGCGGAAATGTGTTCCCACGAAATATATGAACATCCTTCGTGCTCTATACTCGAACACTACAGGCCGCGTCAGGGTCTACGGTGTCCAATCGGATAGCATTCCGACCACAAGTGGCGTTCGTCAGGGTTGTCCGATTTCCCCATTTTGTTCAGTTTCGTCGTGGATTCTATCATGGATTGTACCATTGCGGAATCTCACGATGTAGGCGTTGAAGTGTTGCCTCGTGGAAGCTTAGTTGATCTAGATTATGCGGACGATATCGTCTTGCTTTTCGGTGATGTTGAGGTGGCACGATAAACCCTGAATAGCCTCTCCAGAGAGGTCCCATTATTTGGTATGCACTTCACACCTTCAGTGTGCAAAGTCTTGCTGCAGGACCATCAGCCACTTGATGATCCCTTGATGCTTGCTAACGAGGAACTCGAGCTAGTTGATCATTTCACTTATCTTGTCAGCTGCATCAGCAATGACGGACGCATAGAAACTGACGTCAGCTTACACATTGCAAAAGCCAGATCTGCTCTCTTGCACCTGCGGCATCTTTGGCAACAGAAGGGAGTTTCCCTCCCTCTGAAAGGCCGTGTATACAAGACCACAGTGAGGGGCCTTCTGCTCTATGTTAGTGAGACTTGGCCCCTTCGGTCTGAAGATCTGAGGCGGCTTCAAGTCTTTGATCATCCTTGTCTGAAAAGCATTGATGAAGTCGGATGGCACCAGTGCGTCTGCAATGATGACGTTCGTAGGCAAGTTCTAGGTGGTGATAATCATGCTAGCTCTCTGGAACAACAGATAGCACTGAATAAGTTGCGTTGGCTCGAGCACGTGCTACGTATGCCTAGTCAGCGCTTACGTAGGAGGGCCTTGTTCAGTCTGCCAGGTTTAGGGTGGCGCAAGCCTCGCGGTGAACAGAAGTTGACTTGGCAGCGGGAAATGAAGTCCCTGACGACCAAACTGGGTGCCGTCCGTCCGTCTCGCCTTCCGGGCTGGAGTTCACTTGAGTCGCCTTGTGTTTAGCTCGAGACTTTACAGGACATTGCTCGCAGTAGACACCAGTGGCGCGTCTGCTGCCGTCTTCTAATCGGATTGCCTGTTTAACGTGTGTTTGGTGCTGAGTTATCTGCGGGGTGATGGCTGATTATGACGCGTGGCAGTGAAAGCCGAAAGGAAGCTGTCTCGCCCATGCCGCCTAATCATTGCACGATAGCCAGCTGTTTGTGACGGAATGTTGTCTACACAAGGTGTAGACGCATTGACCCTGAATGTTTGCTTAGGGCATTAATGTTTTCAGGTAAATCTCCCTTCTCTCCCTATTCTTATTGTTTATTTCATAGGCCCTCATGATTGTATGGCAGAGAAGCATCAGTTCAAATGGCTGATGTACCGCTGTTGATGATGAATTATAAATCAAGCTTAATTTGGTAGCCTACAATTATCAAGACTAGAAGCATGTTCTTTCATTGGAAACCGTAGTGCACGTTAAATACTGAACACGAAATACTAATAATAGAAAGTGAAAAGGTTCAATTCTGTGGGGCTTTATCGAAGGTGAAGCTGGCAATTGCGTGGAATCAGGTCGCTGATCCCTGCGCAGTGACAGCATATTGAAGTTGCACCACATCTTACCCGGGTGCGATATGCTTCATAAACAGGTAGTCCGGAAGATTAGCGTCAAGCAATCTCTTAAATACCGACACCGATTACGCCTCGACTAGCGTCTCCGGCAATTTGGTTCAATATTTCACCAGTGGATGCTCCAAGCATAGAGAATGAGCCGTGTACTGTAAATACCCTACCATTAGTTTGTACCTGTATCCGCGTGTGCTGCTAGGTGCGCGGAAGTTCAGCGGTGGTTACAAGATAAGGAAGTGGCCTAGGTGCACCATCCGATGCTTTATAATGAGATCAACTCGGAGCTGCCGGAATGAGAGGGTATAAATATCTAGTCTCCTTCATAGGTCCTCGTATTATTTACCCCGTAAAATGGGGATGAGACGGTTAGCTAAATGCTCGACACGTTCCATTCTCTGCACCTCACTTATTGTGATAAAGCAATAGGTGGGTGTGCCTTACTCAAGCACCGGTCTTATGATGGAAGTAAACAGACTTGTGGCATTCCCTTCAGACCAAGTGCAGTGGCTGCGAATAGGTGCACAAAACAGGCGTAGTCCGTTTGCGTACAGTTATTTCATGTTGCCGATCGACTTCAGTTCACGGTGTGTGAGTACGTCTAGATCTTTTAAGAAACTGGTGGGATGCAGTTATGGCCGGCTAGCATTTCCGCAGCCTATTACTAACCCACCCAAGGCTCAAAGACGAAGCCTTGGCCATATTGACCGGTAGCTCAACTTCTGCAGACCACCGGGAAAAGCGGTCTGGGTCCTGCTGAAGGGCGATACTGTCACCGGGAGAATTAATTACCCTCCAAATACTCAGACCATCCGCAAATAATGCGCAGAGCGACAGAAGAAGCATTGGTATTCGTTGATGTGGTTGTGCCCCAGTATTGTGCCTTGGAGTACGCCGCTAATAGACGGGTACCAATCTGTTAGGTGGCCTTTCACTTAACCCATTGTTTTCTCCAAATAAGGAAGTCACGTATCCACTGCTGCAATGCGCCGCCAACGCTACATATCATTAGGTTGCAGAGCAGGACTTAATTATTCTCTTTAGCGGCAGCTTTATTGAAATCAATGTAGATAACCTGCACCGACTTTATCCAGTTCAACGCTAGCAATCATTCCTGCCGCGTCATCAGCTGGTTGGTGATGTATGAACGGCCGTACATAAAGCCATGTTGTGCCGGCGTTAGATCTTTTAAATCCAAAAGCTGGAGGAGACTCATTTTCACAATCTTCTGGAGCATTTCTGCTAAAACAGAGAGGAGACAAATCGATCGGTATATGTCTACGTTGCGTAGGTCACTGATAATGGTATTTACCACCGGGCATTTTCAGTCCCTCAACAATGCACCTTTGGACATCGATCTGTTGAACGGGTCCGTCACAGCTGATGAGATGATGGTCAATAAGAACTTTAAAATTAGCGGGTGAAGTACATAGGGTCCGACAGGTTTTGTGCCATCAAGAATGTCGAGTAGACTACGCAGATCTTCTACACCGCAGTCAAAGCCCTTGATTTCAGTAGGAGCTGCACACGTCGAGCTGAGCATATTCGCATGTTCACTTGTATATACGGAAGCGAAGTGCTTCGCCAATGCGTATGAACGTTCAGTGCTGCAGGTCAGAGGTCGTCCGTCAGTGCCCTTTAACACAGCTGCATCACTTGCGAGCCTCAGGCGCCGCTTCACCTAAACAAAACATTCTTCGCAGCCGTCTTCGCTAAAACTGCAAGCTCCTCTTTGAATTGCTGATGCTTTGGCGCTTTTGTGCTGTTACGTAGATTGCACTGCCTTTTGTACGCCTCATAGTTGTCGGCAGAGCCAGATACGAAGAATTTATTCCACACTACGCGTCGCCGTCGAGCTAATTGGATATACTCTCTGTTGAACCAATGCGGTGTCACTGGCCTAGCTTACTGCTAATGGGGCAATAATTAACGGGGACACAACGATTGCACACCCACTTTTATAACAGGTCAAGGGGCTTCAATAGACGAATCCTGCGGCAGTGACCAGTCTAATTCACTAAAGCCTCGATTTGGACCATTGAATTGAGTCTTCCAATAATTTTACGATGGCTCTGGCAGACACAAATATGGCAACCGCAGCACTAGTCTTGAGAGGTCACCAGTTGCCAGAGGCTTTATGAACTGAATATCATCTACACGTTGTTTGTTACTGCTTATTAGTACCACCAGGAACGATTGAGCGGAATGCGGTGCAGCGCGCATCGGTTGGCTGACATATTGTGCTGCACAGTTTCAAATCCCATCTCAGCAAACTGCGTCTAGAATGTCCAGTGCCCAAGGAAAAGTAGAATCTCAAGCCACCGTATACGAGGAAAGTTAAAAGCACTCATAAACAGTAAGCGGGGCCGACTCATGTATCTTCTGACATGTGGTAACCTATCCAGATATTCAATTCGCGGCTGCGACAAACCGCACCTCCCATATAGTTTACCCAGCCTTAGGTGGATCCCGCACTAAAGCTGCTCGAACAAGCCGTCTTCGCTACGGTAGGTGTTTACCAGTCTTCCGCACAGCGAGGACCAAATACATTACAGCACGCCGCTTTAATCATTTGAAAGAGTGTCACACCAAAAGCCTGGACTTCTGTGGTAATGACCTCAGCAGATAACCAGATTTCAGAGAGTCCGAGTACGTCCGGAAGACGTGAGGCATTGAAGTGAAATACATTGTCGCATTTGTTCATTAAACTACAAACATTGTTTACGTCTACGCGCGGGCCATGTTAGGCACCGACAGAGATGTATAAATAGTCACCAATCTGTTGATCCGGGTTGTGGTGACCCAGGGAACTACCCGAAAATTTACAAGGTGGTGATTTGTTTTTTCAACACAGGTCTGCTGTCTAAAATCCATGATAGCGGCCTTCAGTCTCTCTCTGTCCGACAGATCCAAATCGAAACGAATATGGACCTTTAGACCTCTTAGCCTTACGAGGTTTAATAGTATCAGCCACGGACTGGTTGCAACAACAACCGTGGCTTGCAGAGACCGGGAGTTTGCCTTTTATTATTTCCAAGATGGGTCCTTTTGTTCACCCACAACCCCTACTCATCCACGACGAGAAGCCTAATAAGCAGCTTCTGCTGAAAATCCATGTTGTGTTCATAACGAGCCTGAGGACTAGTAACTGTCTACTCAGGCGCATGAAATATTAATAGGTTACGATGACACTGATTGCTGGCATTTTTTATATTTTTTGCTTCGCTGCAATCTCCATAGACTTGCAACGCCTGCGCTATCACACACCGGTATGTTAGTGTTCGTAGGACGCATACTGGCATGCGAGCTGAGGCTTAAGCAACGGATGGACATCGCTCCGGAGAGCCTGCAGCCGGTGGGCAGGTTGGCTCGTTCGGATATAGAGTAGCCGGGTTTCTGTTTGCTTGGATGAATCCACGGCGCTCCTTTCGATAGAACGTTTCGCCCGCCGTGTAGGCCCGCGCGGCTTATCGGCTGTTTGTGGGTTGGCGTTTCTTGCAC